>JALBCR010002403.1:0-208924 GCA_030710515.1 Abscondita cerata | reverse complement strand
CTGTAGCTGTACTTCGTTTCAGTTACGTTTATTGTCTTGTTTATAATTGATAGGTTTCTTCATTTCTCATACAAAAGATACTTCCTCACATTAATTTCTTTATCTGTACTCTTGTCTCTTCCTTTCCAGCAGTAGTTATAGTATTTTAAAAAAATTCCATACTTTTTCTATGCTTGTTTCGTCTAGATTTTTCTTGCTGTTCTTATTTTATTACTTCTTGGTATCGGTTACATTTTTCGTCTATATTTAATTTGTAAGTTCTGATTATTTCGTATTTTACTTTCTTTATTCCATACTTATCTGTTCTTTTCAGTTTTCTAGTTCTTTCCATATTTTTGCAATTAGTAGATAATGATCACTACCTATTTCTGATTCTCTATTGACTTTAACGTCTGGTACATCTTCTGCATTGTTTTGTATCAGTATGTAATCAATTATTGACTTTTCATTTCTACTCGGCATTTCCCTTGTATATTTGTGAATATCTTTATGTTGATAGAATGTGTTTGTTATTAACAAGTTATTTATTTTACAAAATCGATTAAGCGTTTTTCATTATTGTTTTTAATGTTTTCTCCTTTTCCTACAACTCCTCTATTTATTTTCTTGGTTTCCAACTCTGGCGTTTAAGTCCCCTGCTACATATATTTTTCCTTCGCTGTTTTCAGTTGCTTCCGTTAACTCATCCCAAAACTTAGTTTATTTTCTTTTGTGTCATTCTCATCCGAAGCCATATACTGCGGTTATTGTTACTTTATTCTCATTTCTATCCTTTAATACTACCGACATCGTTTCACTACAGCATTTGTATGTATGTATCGTCGTTGCTATTTCCTTTTGATCAGACAACCTACTCCTGCCATTGCTCTTTTATTTTCTTTTACTCTACTGTATATAAGAATTTATCTTCGTTTGCATTTCTTTTATGCCATGGCCTTTCTTCTTTGTTTCCGTGATTATTAATACGTCTAGTTTAGTCTTTCAAATTTGTACATTAAATCTTGTTCTTTTGCTGTTATACTCCTAACATTCCAGGTTCTTATTTTCCATATTTGTTTTCAAGGTTTTGTATCATCTTATTTTCTATTCAATCCTTTTGTCTATTACTCTTATTTTCTTGCCATTCTTCACTAAACAATCTATTCATGTTTTCTTTCTGTATTGTTTTCTTTGTTTATTATTGTTTCATCTCTTTTGTCAAGTCACCGCTCTGTGTCGTCGTCATTTGTCCATCAGTTGTTTTCCTCTTACCCCTTTTTTTGATTCATGCATCTTCATTAATTTTTCATCCCATATGTATAACGTTATTTATGATAAGGTTTTATATCCTACTTTAACTCGCTTTCCTTCTTCTTTTAGTTTATGAGCTGTTTCTTTCAACTTTATTTGTGTTGCTCTTTCTTTTAGGGTTAAGTCGTTTTCGATCACTACCTTTGTCCCCGTATAGTTTTTCTTTTGTTTCATAACTCTTGTTTTGATATCCAGTTCTACATTTTCACAATTACCTTGCTTATGTTTGTTTTTTCCTACTGTAAAGGTTTCTTCTATTTTTCGGTTGTATTTGTAGCGTTTCTTCAATCCATTTTTCTATTTTGTCCCATTTTCTTTAATTCTATCATCCAGGTCTTTTTATTACCATGTTCAATTTTTCTTTTCTTTTCTTGTCGTTTAGTTTTCCTTTGGGTTAGTGATTCTGTTTTCCAGTACTATTTTTTCTCTTCCCATTCTTCTTTAATAATCTAAATTCTTCTCCTCATTTCTTCTTGGTTCTTCTTTTATTTCTTCCTTCAATTTGTTTTTTCTAGTTCTTCGATTTTAAAATTAGAATTAGATCCATTTATAATACAGTATCTCTTTTGTGATTAGATTTAATTATCAGTTTTCTCAATATTGTTGAGCCTTCTATAAGAATGATTAAGGTAATTTCATGCAAATACCATAGATGTTATTTGACTGATGTATAAGTCTTTTATCAATGCATCCAAGTATTCATTGTGTAGATACTACACAAAATCTGGCTTTAGCTTCAGCCCCTAGACAACCCTTTATTGTACATAGGAGAGTATATCTGCGTAGGTTCTGCACCAACAGCACTCAAACGTTGGCTAAATAACATCTATGCTGTTTACCTAAAATTACCTTCGCAATCACTCCATATAAGGTTGCGGAAAAACTGAAGATATATGATCTTTTAGTCACAACAAAAGCTGGTATCTGTCTATTCGCTTCTGACATGTTAAGAGGTAATGGTAAATATCTTCACATTTGCTCAGTATTGAAATGAATATAAATTGGAGAAACTTAAAAGGTCGTGCATTATTATTCAATCCATTTGCTTAATAGATACGCGACGACTTTGTTTTCTTCGTAAAATTTTTGAGTATTTCAAATGAATGGACTTCATTTTAGAATCTGAAATCACCAAAAACAAATCACTCTAGCTAAAACTAAAATAATTGTGTAATATCAGGGAGTAAAAACCAAAGTGGTGTTATTCTAATGTTAAGATTTTTTCTTTTTTGTAAAATTAATTTACTATTGCGTCGTAATGTAACGGTGAATTAATACCAATAAATAATGAACGTTTTAATTGAAATGAACAATATAGGAAAAAACACCAGAATTTTTTCAAAATATCATCCGAGATAATTAAGTTTAAAATTGACGAAAATTTTTGTAATACATTTTTTAACAAAAAGATACTCATTAAGTTACTTTTAAAATGTTCAAGTCAAGTTAACAAAGTAATTATTACAAGGTTTGTAATTTTAATTAAGGTTAAAATTCGGCGAACAAAAAGCGTCTACACTGTATTCATTTCGTTCTTAATTGCAAGGTAGCGTTGATTAATTTTTATTCTCTCAATGATTACCGCTGAGCCACAACTGTTCTAATTATATATTGTTTTTAGTCTGGGATAATTGAGCATTGGGAAATTGGGCTATTAAATTTACTTTATTGGCAAAAGAACCGCTTCGTTCTTTTAAGTTATCCTTAAATCTTTTTAACGGATATAATTGATACCTTTGATCCATCTCGATTACCACCTGATTCAAACTACAACAAATAAATTTTTATATAATCTTATAATTAAATCAGGAAAATCAAATACGAACGAAACGTAATTATATTTTCTCGAGGAAAAACTCTCGAGCATTAAAAGATTAATTTTCTGCACATATCAACAGATACGTTTCGTGGTCATAGATCATGTTAAGGCCGCGCAGTAATCCTCATTATTTCTAATTGTCCCTGGTACGTGCTAACGGGTAGCATCCCCAGCTATGCCGAAAAGCTCGCAAACTACCACCGCAACATCACCACTTCAATGTACGTCTGGCCGGCTGGGCACATATGTATCTATACAGGATTCTGGTAGTATATTACAATTAACCCGAGCTCTACGGCACTACTAATATTTTCCTAATTTGGTGTAGTGGAATTTTTAGGAAAAAAACTCTTCGACTACAGAAAAAAGCAAATAAAATCCATCTTATAGACAAGTCAATATTAATTCTATTAAAGACGGTTAGGCATGTTTGTTCGATAAATCTAGATGAGGGTAAATCAAAGCCAACATTTCGTTAAATTAGACCCTAAAATATGGCACCGGAAAATAAGTTAAATGACAATATTTGTGAAGGAAGAGTTAAAACGTGCTTAGATCTAAGCGCACGCTTTGCCCACGTAGAAACGTCAATTCTTTAGCCTCTAAAAGATTAATAACTATGTGTCCTAAATAAGTCATAAAACACCTACTTTGGACGTTCGAAAACACCCCCAAATTATTTTGTATTAAAATATTGTATATTTTTGCGTCGCGTTGGGTTCTTCTGCCAGCTCATCTGTTTTAATGAAGAACGAAATGTAATTCCATCAAATACAACTGGTCCGCTGTACATTAGCCGGCAGTTTCACATTATAAAGCTACAAAAAGAAAATCTCTTTCAAATTAACATTGTGCTACTGGTTTTGTTAATGGAAGCTCGCAACTCAAAACTCATTTTCACTTCGGTTATTAATGTGCATGAGGAGGCAGTTCTGACAGTGGATCCTATCTTGATATATATTCTCTGAACAATTTTTAATTGAAAGAATGACTTTTCTTGCAAGTTTTGTTGTACACCTCCGACGCTCTATTCTAAAATTTAAAATTAAACTCAGACAAAGAATAAATCGAAATTAAATTTTTGATTAATTACGCTCGATCAAATTATAAAAAGCGATATTCACACTTCTCCAGATAATCATTAATTATCTTACTTACTTTTGTTGTTTTATTAAACGCAATTACTGTACAAAATTATACCTCTTTTAATTATTATTGATTAAACTTCGTTGTAATAAAAGATTTACATTTTTTAATTTATAAAATATGCGGGTATTATTACTTAAATCTACCGAAAAGTTGTTGGAACGTATTATTACGAGGCTGTCTGTTGCGATTTAAGTTAATGATTATGTATTTTGACTTGTTTAATTTGTGTTCAGATTTCATAATTTTTCTGCACCGTCTACGCCTAAATTGTTAATATTACAAAATTAGTTTGTTTATATCATTAATTAAACATCTTCAAATTCTTACCTTAACTTCGGCAAAATAATATCTAATCAAAAGTTTGCTGAACTAATCCGTAAAACTTTTAAATTAGTAATAAGAAATTTAAGAAGCAAAAAAATGTTCAATAGAAAGTTTTACATTTTTTCGCATTATTAAGGTGATCGAATTGTTTACAATCTCCTCGTCTCCAGGTTTCTAAACTATGAACTTTATTAAGTAAGGTGCAAATGTCTAAATTGACCACCTCGATGGGTGTAATAAATTACACACAAGATTGTTGTTGACTATCTCACCTTACCTGCTTCAATTTAATCTACACCCGGTTGCACTATTATTCGAAAGAATGTTGTGGTTTAATCTTTAATAGATAGTAGCAATAGATTAATTAAAAAAATTAAAATTAAAATAAAATATTTAAGGAACAGTTAAAAGAATTTCGAAATGTGTTTAAAATTAATGCAGCTTAGGAACATATATAGGGTATCCCAACGAAAACTTGACCCCCTATAACGTGAAAACTAAAAAATATTTCAAAAATTCGCCGAGACACGTTGATTTTTTGTTCTTAAGGGAGTCTTTTTGACAGTCAAGCTAACTCGATATGTTCATCCCCCTAATGCCTAGTAACCCCAACTTTAAAATTTCAAACGAGAC
The DNA here is from genome assembly GCA_030710515.1 of Abscondita cerata. Lineage (NCBI taxonomy): Eukaryota > Metazoa > Arthropoda > Insecta > Coleoptera > Lampyridae > Abscondita > Abscondita cerata. The sequence goes on along the minus strand of JALBCR010002403.1, from coordinate 203,709 downwards.
TACCCCGTTTGTGGTATCATTTTCAAAGCCGTTTTCATTGCAAATACAATGACACTTGGTTTTTAGAAATCGGTTGAGATTTGACTGAATTATTGGTACAAACGAATAGTTGACAAACCAACTTACGCGTAGTAATTTCTACGGGAATACTCGCCACTCATAAGTTTCTTATCGACTACACACGACCACATTTACCTATTTTTGTTGATGTGTCTATCAGTTCACAATAAAAATCAGAAAGAGGACAAAAAGCTGAAGCAAATAATAAGTCAGATACTAATTGTTTTTTTTTTGTTTATAATAAGTGTATAGAAAATCAGATCTTCTCTGAATAACAAAACACTGTCACAAAAAATCGCCGTTTTTGGTTGTGAAAAAATCGTTAATTTCAGCTTAATCTTGAAAGTTTTAACGTGTTTTAAAAATGGTTTATTTAGTCGCGGAAAGAGTAGAAATTGTTGCAATTTATTATCGAAATAATGATTGCGCTAAAGCTACAGCACGAATTTTAACGCAAATCATCCTAAAAAATGTAAGCCCCCAGTACGTTAAATAACTGATTGACAAGTTTGTTGCAACGGGTTCGCTTTTAAACAAGAAACGTGAAGTAATTGGTCCAGTTCAAAATGAAGCACTTGAAGTGGCAGTTTTGGGTCATGTACAGATGAACAATAAGCAATCGATTACAACTGTATCTCAAGCTTCCGGCGTATCCGTTCCAGTGTTCATCGAATTTTGAAAAATACAAGTTTCATCCATTTAAGATGATGCTGGTTCAAGAGTTACATGAAGATGACTTTGATCGCCGTAACAATTTTGCGAATACTTTAGTGAACAACTTCTACAGAATCCAAATCTTCTCTACAATACACGTTTTCCGACGAATGCACATTTATGTTGAATGGCAAAGTAAATAGACACAATTGTCGTTATTGGAGTGATGTTAATCCTCATTTAATTAGGGAATTTCATACTCAGACTCCTCAAAAATTAAATGTTTGGGCTGGAATTTTGGGCGACCATATTGTTGGACCATTTTTCATTCAAGGTAATCTCAATGGAAACATTTATCTAGAATTATTAGAAGATACAATTGATTCTAGAATAACAGAGATTTTAGAAAGTGACGACAATCTACTAGAAAATGAAATAACCTTCCAACAAGATGGTGCGCCCCCGCATTATACTGTGGCTGTGCGACAATTTCTGAATAACCATTTCAGGACATTGGATTGGCAGAAGAGGTCCTGTCGAATGGCCACCAAGATCTCCGGATCTATCCCTTTAGACTTTTTTGTGGGGCCATTTAAAATCACGAGTGTACGCCACGCAGCCTGAAACATTACAAGTGTTACGTCAGAGAATTGTAGAAGAATGCCAATTAATAACTGCGGATGTCTTCAATAATGTTCGAAAAGAATTTGAAAACAGACTGTATTATTGTTTGCAAAGCTAACGGGGGTCATTTTGAGCAATTCATCAAATAAATATGACTATTATTTGCTTTAGCTTTTTCTTTCATTTCTGACTTTTTTGTAACCTGATAGACATTTCAATAAAAATATGTAAGTAATGTGGTCGTGTGTAGCCGATAAAAAACTGTTTAGTGGCGAGTATTTGGGTTTGTTAACTTTTCGTTTGTACCAATAATTCAGTCAAATCTCAACCGATTTATAAAAACGAAATCGACGTGTCTCGGCAAATTTCGAAATACTTTATAGTTTTCACATTATAGAGGGGTCAAGTTTTCGTTGGGATACCCTGTATTTAACGATTTGTTATACTAAAACATAGCAAATAAAACATATCAGTATTATTTATTTCACTCATATGAATTGCTAAAAAGTTGTGATCAGGGTTAGTGGTTTTCGTAAACTTTGTCACCACGCGCTAGGTTTAAACCGATTCTAGGGAACCATATGTTACACTTATTTCACAATTCAATAACAAAAATTATATAATGTACAATACGAATAAATAAATATTACCACCAACCACTTCTGACGAAATAGAGAATATAATTAAAAAACTAAAGAATACTGCATCTATTGGTATTGATGATATTCCCGTTGCAACAATAATAAGCATGTTCTAACATAATTTCTGAGGTTTCATCATATCTTATTAATTTTGTTTTGAAGTTGGCTATTATCCTAAAGAATTCAAAAAATCCAAAGTTGTGCCACTACATAAAAACAAAGAAAAGGATAATATTCAAAATTTTCGACTAATATCAGTGCAAACAACATTTACGAAAATTATTGAAATTGCCATTAAGCAAAGAATATTATCATACTTTGAAAAACGTAATTTATTTACTGACAGCCAACATGAATTCTTAAGCAATAGGTCAACAAGCACTGCTTTACACAATACTCTCAGTGTAATATTAAATGCTTTAAATAGAAAACAATTAGTCATTTGCGTTAATTTAGATCTATCCAAAGCCTTTGACCTTATCGATCGTGATTTACTATTGGCAAAAATGGAATATTACGGCATTCGTTCAACACTTTAGCACTTTTCAGATCATACTTATCAGACCGAAAACAACTTGTTGAAATTAATTACTTAAATAATAATGAAATTAGGCGTTGTCAATCTAAGGAAATTATAATGAATCATGGAGTACCTTAGGTTCTATACTTGGACCATTACTCTTGTAATTTTTATGAATGATCTTCCCAACTTTTTATATACTACCCTACTACAATGTATGCTGATGACATTAGTGTTAATATAATTGCGAATTCTGTCTCGGGATAAGCACTAAACACCGAACAAACTTTAGTAAGGTTACAACACTGGTTTTCTTCTAACGATTTGGTTCTAAATATAAACAAATCAAATTTTATTTCATTTTTAAACAATACACAACATGAAAAAATTATGCAAAGTGTTGTAAATCGGATAACAATAAATTATGTCACGTCAACAAGGCTCTTATGAGTTACAATTGACAATCAATTACAATGGGTTTGTCAGACTGAATCAATCGTAAAGAAATTAAATAAAGCACTTTTTGTTTACGTAGATTAAAGTCAATCTGTAATCGTAAAACCATATTAAATGTTTATTACGCTTACTTTGAATCAATATTACGATATTGTTTAATTTTTTGGAGACATACTCCTCTATGCTAAATATATTAAAAATTAAAAAAAGCTGTACGAATAATATTCGGGCTAAATAAACGGGATAGTTGTCGACCAATTTTATACAACACAATATTATGACAGTTTACAGTTTACTTTTCTATGAATGCTGCTTATTTATGTTTAGTAATAAAAAATCATTAAAAAATTCCTAACAAAATCTTGTTTTTATTCTATTAACGAGTACCTTGAACAATAATGCAATAATTACGTTTTTATTTTTTCATTTTTGTTTAAAAATATGGAAACTATCAAAATCTAGTCATTATCGTATGTACCTAACCACTTTATAGGTTTAGCTTTTAATATACTATTATTATTTTTATTTATTTAATTAAAATTTTACATAATTAAAATTATAATAAACAATTTTAATATTTTAAGATGATTTGTATTTTTAAGTTTGTCCTATAGTTTCTTGTTAATACGTTTGTTATTTATATTTTTGACATTTATATTCATTTAACTTAATCTACCTATACTTTTTTATGTATTTATTTATTTATATTAATTTTATGTATATACGTGTATTTATAATGTATGCATTTCAATACCACTGGTCACGAAATAAATACTACTTACTTACTTACTTACAGCCGCATAAAATTATCAAAGTATTCGAAGGTTGTAAATATCACAGATATTGCATCATCAGATAACATCAAACCAGCACCAGATTACGCCAGTTACTCACTGGAAGCCCATACATAAACTCGATGGTAAAATATTGAAAATGTTGCGGTGAATTAAAAACACAAAAGTAAATTAAAATCTAAATGTGAATTAGAAACCATCCGGTGAATTAGTGACCCGAAGTGCATCTAAAATACCATACTTATTGGAAAACACAGCTGGGTTACTAGGCACAATAAAGCTTAGAAAATATTTACTTTCAATCTGGACCCTATTATCAGTTATTAAGTACTAAGGTGCGTTAAAGAAACGAAATACTTATTTATTCAGTAGTTTAGTGGACAATACTTGCGGTAGCGGTTTTGCATTATTCGAGAACCGATCAGATTTACCTTATGGGCCAAACAGCCAAAGCTTGAGTTAATATAAACATAGCATAATTTAAGACGTAGTTTTGTAAGCGCCACAATGTTTTGCTACTGATGGCTTGTATGATCATAAAATTTTTCCGCTGCTTTGAAGAAACTATTAATTTCCATATGTTTTTTAGAAAAGATCTTACTGATAAAGAATAAAGAAAGTTTGTGCTATATTATGTCATCGTTGGGTGTAGGAATGATGTTTGAATTTTTAAACACTTCCGAATTTTTACTGCGTGCGCCACAAAAATTGTCACGATGGGTATCATGCTAGGTAGTCTGGATTTATATTACAAAAATAAAAAACTACTAAACCTAATTTAATTCATTTCTAATTGCTTTATTTTTCCAAACTTACTATGAATTTTTAATGGTGTTCACTGAAGTACCATAAAAGACACGGATTGCGTGCCGGGATTTTCCCAAAAATGGTTTACAGTTTACAGACGAATCTAAAATAGGAAATGGTGTGGGGGCAGGAGTGGTAGGACCAAAGTTTAAAAGATACGAGTCCCTCAGTGCTGACGCGTTACCATTTTTCAACCAGAAGTACACGCTTCCACATGGTGGCAGAACATCTCCTCACCAAAACCGATGCACACAGCACATAAGCATCATGTCGGATAGTCAAACGGCATTAAAAGCGCTACAAAGTAATAGATTGAGATCACACATGCTACACGAGTGCCATCAAGCACTAAATCAACTGGCGGACAAGAACAAAGTTGAACTTGTCTAGGTGCCGGGGCATCAGAGAATAGGAGGCAACGAGGAAGCAGATCAGCAAGCAAAGCTAGAAGCAGCAAAACCTTTTATAGGGCCGTCACCTATGTACGGCTTTAGCTAGAGGGATTATCAAGGGGTTATTACCAACTGGGCCAACAAACAAGTCAACAGAACCTGGAGTAATTTGCCAGGTTTCAAACATTCTAAGAAATTTCTTGGACCCAATCAAAAGAGGGAGAAGGAAGTGTTAAACTTGCCCAGAAGAGACTTAAAACAACTCTGTGTTGTACTAACAAGACATCCATTGCATGTATCACTTGAAAAAAGATGGGACTGGTGGATGATGATACTGCTGGTACTGTGGTGAAGAGGTGGAGCGTAAGGACTATATCATTATGAGGTACCCGGCCCTGTGCCTAAAGAGATACAAACACTTAGGCTCATCTTCATTTTGGAAGAAGATCTACTAAAACTCCCGACTAAGGATCTAATCGAATTTGTCAAATACATAGATCTTTCCTAAGTCCAACTAGAGGGGCACAAGAGATCTAATCTGGTCGCAGTGCAGGAGGTTCTTTCTATGACACTCACCCCATTCTTAATAATAAAAAAAATAATAATAACTACCATAAACGGTTTTGGTAAATCCAAAATGCTGGTAGTTCACTTTGAGGTCAAATAATGTAGGAGGAGCAAACTACACAACATTGTCACGTCTGGCTTGCAGTTTCCAAAATAAAGTTCTTTTTCAACAATGCGTGAAGCGTGCGTAGTTTTACCGTCGTAGTAAAATTTGTTAATCATTTATTTTTCGATATTTTGTTTCCATTGATTTGTATAAATTTTGCATAAAATATCTACATTTTCATTAAAAATTTTTCAGAGAACGGTTTGGGTTTCTTCCACAATACGCGACCATGAATACGTCTTATCCATGTTTAAAGTCTCAAGCTTTCCTCTACGAAATCCAACCCCCTTTTTCTCCCTGCACCAAGCAATCGCGTCTTCTATTCTTGATTTTTAACTCTCCATGAAACTCACTGTAAAATGAAACCCCTCGACATAAGAACAAACTTTCTCAATAGAAGCATCAGTCAAATAACGAAATGTTGTAAAAATTCCGGGGAAGATAGTATCGAAACAGAAGTCAATTGTGTCTCTAAAGCAAGAATAGGGTTGTGACATTACGATTACCACACGAAAGAAGAGTTTCTCTTAGTCCGGGTAATTAATGGAACAGACAAAACAAAGATATTTAGAATGAAACGACGGAACCAACTGACCATATCAATAAAACATCCTGTTACAATTAATACTTTCTAATAAACACACTTGTTTTTTTCTAACCAAAACGTTCCACGGCGATTTTTTGCTTTTGATATGTTGTGTTATGTTTGCTGCTACGCCTAATTTTTTTTTGTTAGTTACCCTATCGGTTTTAGTTAATCCGTAGCATCTCCATCTCTGTTGCTACAATTTTTCTCATGTGTTTTTTATTCATTATCCGTACCTCAAAAATCATTTTTCCGACTAATAAGATGTTGCGACATCTAGTACCGCCTCGTGCTATTGTAGGACTCTTCGATTATTATTGCCAACTAAACGTTAGCACAAAAAATCCAAATCGCCTGCTGTAAGTTCGCAAAAGATTGCAATATTGCAAACAAGCACCGAGTATCACTCTGACTGCTGTTTCTTCTATCTGGGACTCTTCAGAAGTGAGGAAACTCTGTCGACTTATTACCAAAAGGAAGATACAATCATATACGACTAAACTGTTTTCTAAAAATTAGTGATTTCAACAACACTTTTCCTACTTATTGCACAATATACTAGTTCAGTTTTTTTCTTAAGGCTTTGTTCATTATTGTATCGCTTGTTCCATCCTGTATCTCTTGTAAATAGTGTAAAAAAAGTTACCAATTCGGTAAAATGAAAACATTTTAAATTTGTTTTATTACTTTTCCTAACATGTAAGTAGCATTCTTAGCAGCTTCTCTGTGCTGTATTTATTAACGGATTAACGCCGGGCGTACTCGTTTGAGTACACCTACTATTTTAGCTATTATTCCAAGCAGATTTAAATCTTACGTATGCTAGTAGTATGATGATTATCACTAGATGTCTCTGCATCGTTTTGACAAGATAGTTGCAATTTTCGATTGTATTGACAGGGTGCTAGACACTTCAAAACTAGCGTAGCTGTTAGTAACGTGCCACGTGTTCACATTTTATTATTATGGTTGTTATTGGGTGTTGTTGATAACGTGATTTGTTTCTTATTTAGTAAGCAAAGGAAACATTTAAGGTAAGTAATAATTTTAATGATTTTTAGTTCAATTACGGTGTTTTGATAACAATGATAATGAATGTACTCGAATGAGTACACAGGCGAATATAGGTTTAGTTAAAAATATAAACCGAGTGAAATTGTCTTATTTGTAGATTTTGAAAATGGAAATTCCTACAAAACCGTTTTATGGTGGGCAACGGTTTGAAAGGTTGGAAGATGCTTTAGATGACTATAATTCTTTAGTTAGTGGTCTAGACGACATTTGTAACAGTATAATACCTCCGACTCTTAATGTATTGATCGATGAAGAAGATACAGACGAGAACGATCTTACAACGAATAAATTGCCTGCTGAAGTGACCGATGATGAACCACAGGTCTAGTTAGAGAGAGGTTAAGACGTGAGTCAAGTACTTCTTCACAAAAACTCCAACTCAATGCGAAAAAAATCGCATTTTCCGTTTACTACAAATAATAATTTAGCTGTAGATCCATCCTCTCCTATAACCACAATTTCTTACAGTGACTTTGAGGAACCAAAATGCTCAAAAACACCTTCAGTAGACACTGGTAATGATTTCGCATATGTCGGTAGTTATTCCAAAGTAAGTAATTTTGACGAAAGTTAATCAGCTAATTGTGGAACAATCAATAGTTTATACTAGACAAAAAACTATCACAACTTTAATGTTTCTTTATCTGATATTCGTACTAAGAAAGAAAAATTCCATTTAGCGCTAGTGTAGTGCTAAAATTATAGATAATGTTCCTGATCCTTCAAAGCACACAGTAGTTTTTGATAATTATTTCTTCACGTATGCTCTTAGTTATCCTAAAACAGCAAGGTTTTAGAGCTACGGAGTACAATAAGAGAGAACAGAATGAAGTCCTGTCCTCTCATTACAGCCAAACCGAAACGTGAAATATACGACTGGATCTTTGATACATATAATAAAATATGTGTCAAGTGGAAAGACAATAATGCCTGCAATATAATTACTAATTATAATAGTCCAAACTAAACAGAAGATAGATGTTGATCAACCTTGTTTGTTTAGTGCATACAATGCTAATATGGGAGGTGTAGATCTTCTTGATTACTCAATTTCAAATTATTGGATTGCCATCAGGGGCAAAAAGTGGTAGTAGGCTCTTTTTACTTACTTCATAGGTATAGTCGTAGTGAATGCATGGAAACTTCATAGGTTATCTGTGGAAAATTTTATGACTTTGAAGTTGTTTAGGAGGAACATCACTCGGTCTTATTTGTGGGAAAGTACAAGCAAACCTAAAAATCGGTGACCACCAGCTTAGTACCTAAGAGAATGCAGTTGGACTCTATTGGACATTTCCAAGGAATCTAGACAAACTGCTTCAATGTTATCATGTGTACGGAAAAAAACTATTTCACACCAAATAATGTTTAATATTCATATATGAGATTAGCTTGGTGTATTCAATTGAGTACACCTCCATAAATTAAGTATTAATTATTTTAAATTATCTTTTACTAACATCTTTTGCTGTATTATAAGATTTTTCATTTAAAGTTTTAAGTTAATGGGTTAAGCTCCGGTACCATTCCTCTTGAATTTACGGATTTATTAGTTATTATTAACTGCCTTCATTGCTTTTTACTTTAATTCTTCCTTTCTGTATGTTGTTTCTAATTTTACTGTGAACCTTAAAAATTCATTCCTTTGTTCTGTTAGCAATTTTTCTCCCATGCATCTGTTTCTATGTGGTATAGGTATACTTTCTTTTTCTGTTTGTTTTCATTGTTTTATTTATATTCCATACTTCAGAGTTTTCTTTCTGCTAAATAGTAGTTTATACATATCATATTTCTTCCCGTTCGTTACTTTGATTTTTTCTTCTATACTGTGCTATACTGTCACTTAAGTTTCATTTATATTCTGGAGACTTTTCTTATATTTCTATTTCTACCAACGATTCTACCTTTTATACCTTCCTTCATATGTGGATATATGCCTTTAATCTTCTCGTCACATCTGAATTCTATTAACTAGAACTGGGTGAATTCAAACTAACCGAGGGACTCCAAGTAAACGATCGTGTAGAGACCGAGTGTGTGTAGACTAATCATGAAAGATATAAATTTTAATTTGTTCTTTTTAATTTTAACTATTAATGTGTGAAACAATTCTTTAACAATGATCTTGTTATCTCTCTTTCCTTTATTAAAGTTTTATTCTTTAAAAATAAATTTTTGACAGAGCCTGGCTATACTCATAGCACCACTCTTACCTTTACATAAATAAGATAATGAATTACTGGTAGAAAAATTTGAATAAACAACTTAATCTTTTAAACGCCCAAACTTCAACCAACAAAAAATACCTAATTTTTAAAATCCAAAATCATTTTGACTTGAGTTTGAAAAAAATGATATTATTCCAATTTCGGTTTAATAGTAAATAAACAGACACATTATTATTGTAACATGATCGAGGTTATTGTTTACTTAAGTCTACGGACTCCAAGATCAAACCTCCTGCTGGCGAATTTTTTTTTGTACAAACGTAAAACTTTTAACTATACTCAAGTGAACTTCACCGCTTGAAGATGATCCAAATAGTCATTGCAGATAAACAAACAATTGAATACTATTGTATTTGTATAATAATTTTTCAAAACAGATGGGATTTTCTTAGATGCAAAGACTTGTTTGTTTTAAAATCCTCCTTCCAGTTCGTAGGAGTAAATATTATGGATTATGTACCATAATAAATAAATAAAATAATAAATCTATGAATGGTATCAGTCATATTGATGATGGATTACTAACGTTGCATCAGAATTTTCTTCAGCATAAATATGCTGAGTTACTCCCAAACTGTATAAAGCACGTTTCGTCAGTGAATAAAGATCGTTCTAGCAAAATTAGAATTTTTAATTATGTCATCTTAGGATCAACTGAGAAGAATCGTCGTACATGGTGTAGATGGAAGAAAACACATTTATAGAAAAATTTGAAAAGATTTTTATTTTTTTTCTAGTCAAAACCAAGTTATCTTAAAATAACTGTAACACTGAATTTGGTAGACCCATGTATAAATCGATTATTTTAATATACCATCTCACAGCGTTGTAACTTTTTAAACACGGCAAATTAAAGATATATCAAGATCAAGATCAAGATCTGCATCTTGTAAAGAATTACCATCTAGAGTTAGCTATAGAAAAAAAAAGATGTATTTCAATTTCAACAAACGTCAAGTTTGTTTCAGTTGTTAGTTAAATTTCCAATTGTATGGGTGTGTATAATTTTATGTGACGCCACTGAAAGCACAGTACGCCTTAATAAATCAATGCAAACCAGTGATTAACGAATTATGCACAATTTAGTCTAACATTTGGTAAATACTCAATGCAAATATGGACCCTTTTGCCCTCCTTGAGCTGACGTTGGCATACTCATTTTAAGAAGCCTGATTTTAGATATTATTAACCATTTATAAGGACATTTCGTCAGGTGGTCAATTATAATTCTTCTTGCGTATCTTCAATTACTGATGGTTAATTTCATTTTATAGTTTGGGTAATGCTTTCTTATTTAATCAATTATATTGCTCGAACCGATACTCTCACCAGATATACTATGAGCTATTGCCGTTGCCAATTTCAAATGCAACAAGAAACGAATTACGTCTTTCTTTCTCTCTCTCTCTCCCCTATCTCTTTCTCTGCATGTGAATGATTTGTAATATAAAAACAAATCAATACTAACAAAGGTGTAAAAGAGTAGCAAAAGTGTGCCACGTTAAAAATTATTTTGCCCGCATAGTAAAATAAACCTCCAACAGCATGTAGCAAGTTTGTCACAACGTTGACATACTCATTTTAGGAGCTTGGTTTTGGATATATTTACCATTTATAAAGAGAAAGCTGTATCATTTCATTTAGACGTTTCGACAAGTGGACGATTATAATTGTTCCTCCGTATCTCCAATTACGGGTGGTTAATTTTGGTTTATAGTATGGCGTGGTGCTCTCTCTCTCTCTCTACTTGACTCAATCTCTACCCCTCTGCATTTGAGAATGATCTCTAATTATAAAAAGAGGAACGTTTACGAATAAACATCTAAAACTAGTTGTCTAAGTGCGCAACAAATCATAAAATATTTTCTCAAATAGTAAAATAAATCTGACAAATAAACGTATAGCAAGAGTGTACGCAACGTCCTAGAATATTTTGATAGAAAAGGTAAAAATATAATTAATTAAAATAACGGATAACTCTTAAGATGGGCTCGAGTGTCTGGTTGTTTATTTTAAAATGGATTTTAAAAAGTTTTTGGTAACCAAGTCGATATTTTAGGTTTTATCAATCACGTCAAAAATATTAAAAATCAGAGACCAGGTTTTCGACTAAGACCTAGAGAATAACCAAGAATCAGCAAATTATGTAGGAGTTCGATTCCAAAAAGCGGCGAAAATCTTTTCGAAGCAATTTAGATAGTCCGCTTCCACCGTGCTTCGGAGGACACGTTAAGCCGTCGGTCCCGGTTACCATACTAACACGTTTGGTAAACGTAACGTAACGATAACAATACCTCACAGCCGCTTCCAGCCCGTCTGGCCAGGGTGGAAGTGTAAAACAAACTCCCTAATATAAGGAGGTGATGTCCGACAAAGAACAGGCGACACGAGGGATGCGTAAGGGTACTTTAAAGAACATACACCTTTAGATGCTGAGGATCTGTTACATTATTTTGACACAACGTATCTTTCTGACACATATAAGGTTTAGTACGTTTTCAAAATATATTCATAATAAAATGGAAATGTTACCAATGACGAAGTGCATGATTTTTGTAACGAATGTGATAATTGCGAAAATTTCGTAACTGTAATAGCTCAATTTCCACGTGGTGGGCCTCCAAGAGGAGTCAAGGTTTGATTGCTCAATAGAAACGACAGCTATTCTTTCGACCAACGTTTTGATTGAGCAATCGAACCATGACTCATCACTATGAAAATTACTAAATTGAACTATTAGAAATTTTAAGACTTAATATGCTTACCTTCAACATGCCCGGAACAACCGTATCGTCGTGGAGGTCTAGTCTACAACACCACTACGATTGCAGTAATATTAAGTTAATGCACATACCTTGAAAAGACCAGGAATTGGTCGAAACGTTGGTCGAAAAGAATAGCTGTCGTTTCTATTGAGCAATCGAACCTTGACTCCTCTTGACCCACTACGTGGTTGAACTATTAGAAATTTTAAGAACAATATTAACTACATACCTTCTTGCTTAAATATGTCGTGAGAATCTAGTACAACACCACACGATCGCATTAAGTTAATGCACAGATACCTTTAAAAGACTTGGAATTCGAAACGTTGGTCGAAGAATAGCTGTGGTTTCTGTGACAATCAGACATGACTCTCTTGAAGGCTCACTACGTGGAATGAACTATTAAAATTTTAAGGAGACTTTAATATGCTACATTATATAGTTAGAAAAGGTGGACCATTTCACCTTTGTTTAATGTTTAATACAGTTTCTACAATTATAAAATAGAAATACAATAAAAATTAATTAAATTAAATTAATTTAAAAAACTTAGATTTCACAAGAACTTACAACAATATTTAAGTGGTATTTGAGATAAGCCATACGAATTAAAGTTGGGAGATACTGCGTTAAAGTTTCCATAATTCGCACAATGGGTTTGTTGCTGTTCATTTGTGAAGACCTTCGGAAGATAAAACAGTCAGTCAGATTAAAGCTATCTATGTGACAGTGCAAAATACCATACAAAACAATGACATCATTGGGCGCGCAACGCTATTCCAGATATTTTAAGTTCAGCTTATCCATTATAAACGAATAATGACCCATTTGGTGAACTATACCAAATTTATATTCCATAGCTCTTTTTTTAAGTTAGCATTCTTGCTTATAAATAGGATACTAAACAATATTCTAAGTGAGACCTCACTAGGGAGCAAAAAAGAGTTTTTAACACCAAAGGACTAAGGTTACCACATTGAAGAAACTTTAGACGATATATGCTAATAATAATCTTTAAATGTATGACTAGAATCTAGAATAAGTAATATATAATAATCAAAACAGGTCGGTGATTTCTTCTTGTTGAAACTGATAAAGCAATATTTATCAGTATTTAGAAAAAAGTCAACTTTTACTGCCCAATTATGTTCAAGCGTTCAAGCCTAGTTGGAATTGTTTGGCGTTATATAAACATTCAATTCATTTAAAAAGTTTATGATCATCAGAAAAGAAAAGAAGAAGAAAGTTCGAATAACGAATGAATAAAATAAATAAAATAGGTCCACAATGAGACTCTTAAATACTTTCGAAGCAAAAAGGTAGATATAAAATTCTGTTGGATAAGAAGACTAACCAATTCACAATAGAATCATAAAATCCAATAGATTTAAGTTTACAAATCAGAAGACTGTGATCAATGTAGATTTATTAGAACGAAAACCACAAGGTGTTAGCAGATGGCCGCTGCAATTGTTTAGTAATCAAACTGTCGACGTCTTAGAAATTACTGATTGCTGGCATATTGCTCCATAATGAGGTATTCCTACTAATATTTTTTATTATTGCTTTGGATAGTATTTTTAAATTAGAAAAACATTATAGGATTGTCAATTTTTTGGAATTGAAAGTTATTTAAAAATGAAAATGTAAATTGTTAGTCGGATGACGTCACGTAACTATGTTCCCGCTGATATAATCACAGCCAATCCTAGTCACAAAAGAAATTTGGTGTTGCCAATTCCTGTTGTCTAATTTTGCAAGTTGCAAGTTGGGGCGCGTTCGTATGAAGACATATAAAATAGACATTATGGTAATTAAGAGAACAGGCAACCATAAATTAAATTAAAAGAAAACCTGAAGATGAACAGATGCTTGTCCCAAAACCAAGTTTCATAATTGTACAAGTTCACGTGACGGCAACGATTTTATAAATTTTAGTGTATAACCAAATAATTTACAGTTTTAATTTTGACGTAAGAAAATTAAGTGAGGTTTTGTTTGGTAAGTTCTTATTAAGTAGATTTTAATATTCAAAGAAAATTTAATGTTAATTTATGAAACAAAAACTTAAACAATATTCTTCCATCGACCGCGCATTTATGACTTACATTAATGTAAACAAAATTGATTTTAGTATAGGCAACTATACATACATAATGCCGTTTTATCTTCAATCAACTACAACATGAAAGTATAAATAAAAATAGTCGTAATTTGTAGCAAGACAAATTTTAATAATAACAAATCGAGCATTATTCTACAATTGTAATAAATCTTGAATTTGTTCACAGTGATTTTTAAGACATTTTTGTACTGTATGCAACATTCCAATGATAACGTTTAATAACATGTTAAGGGTGTTCAGGTCATCTATTTTACAAACTATTCTCTCACGTAGTTCTTCAATATTATTTACTCATTGTTCAAAAGTTAGATTCTTTAAGTAAGGCTGTAAGAAAAAAATGAAAACTATAAAAAGTAAACATTCCGACTTCTGAAAGATCTTTTGAAGTGGAGCGGAACCACTTTAACAAAATGTTTTTGTAAACTCTACATGCACATGTTTGTGAAATTATAGAACGGTAAATGTAAAACCAAATTTTCAATTGATAAGCAAATATGTCTCTGATAAAGTGTTGCAGAAGCCATTGACAGTATTGAATATGTGCAGGATAATTGTCTCAAAAGTTGGTAAACTGCTTGCACACAGTCAGGATATAAAATATCTTTTTTCGTAATGATTACGACAAGTCATTATATAAAGTTCAACTTGTTCGAGATGTGCTAAGTTACATCCATGATATATCAAACATTGTCAAACGCTTTTGGTGTTGATTAAAAGCACCAATCCGTTCCCACAAAAATATTTAGTGTTCTTGTTTTACTGTGATGAAAACTATTTTATTTCGACAAAACAATTGAAATTGAGTAATTTAATTCTCCATCAACTTGGTGAGCTTATATTAAAATACTGTTGGCAATAAGACAGCAAGCTCTCAAAAAGAAGTAGAAACGATGAAGTTGGTTTATAAATTTGTGGTTGTGGTGCGTTCACAATAACATTTCTTCTCTAAATTATTAGAGTATATAGTTTTATTAAAATTACAAAGTACGGTCGACGAAAAGTTTTGTAACTAACTCGTGAATTAAACGGCGATTAAAAATCTCAACACATTATTTTGAAGATAGCAAACTTTCAGCAGCATTTGTTGCTGACTTTATTAGGATATCAGCTACTCTACCAACATTGCTTTAAACCAAAAAAAAAAATACTAGATCAAAATATTAACATTTATTTCTTGAGATAGTAAATTTTTGCGAAATAGAAAAAATAGTATGAAAAACACGTGAATCACTAACTACTTTTTGTTGCACTCCGACAATTGCAGACCTCCCTTCGGTCGGTCTGTAAACTTTTGTCTTCGATGCGACAAAAAGTGTTGATGTACCTGTTTTCGACTAACTCAAAAAGAATATATGATGGATTGACAATGTAAATTTATATTTTTTTAACAAGATAGGAGGAATTCCATCTGGCCCAGTAGAATAGAATTTTATAAGATTTGATAAACTTTCAAATAATTCTACCAGAACTACTCTGAGCTCTTTTCTAGTTACCACGTTTTCAAAAAACATTTCAGAGAGAAACGGATATTAACTTTTTATCGTTATTAACAGAACTCCAAAAGAACCTAGGATCTAGTTCAAAGCTTAATTTTGCACTCCGAGCCTTAAAGTCTTAAAGAGTTCATAATCACATAAGATAATGGTTTCAATGCATTTTTCTTTTTGAGCTTGACAAGCATGAATAGAGTTCAGAATTCAAACCATTTAGAATATTTTGAAGTTCCATACTACGACAGTTTTTTCTTAGGAATGAAATCTTCCATTCCCAACAGATTAAATGTCATAGAATTTCGACACTTTGTCATCGATACTCAAATCAGTGAAAATAACCTGTCTAATCAATAATCACAAAAAAATTATTTAAAAGCAAGAATATAAATTACCATTGAGAGAAAATCATAAACAATCTCTAAAATGTGAAACTGTCATAGGAAGCAAAATTGTTAAAACTAGCAAATTTTTCCAAAAATATCTCGAAAACTATGAGAGTTAGGCGTTGGTCACACTTATACCGACTGAAAGGTAATGGTTCCAACTTCCAACAAGCTACACAAATACAGGGGTGTTCCATTGAAGTTGAGCAAGTTATTTAAGTTTTAAATGGTTAGTGTTATGCGGTAGTAATTAAAAAACACCCTGTACATCATAACTGTGAAAGTAAATATTGCAAAAAGGATGTTAAAAGCTCTTAGCAAAAGTGGTTTAAAGACAAAGTTGCTTGTTCTTATTTATTTTGAAGTAATTGTATTTTTTTGGAAGGTCTGCAAGTTAGTTCAAATCGATTTATCTCAGAAACGGAAGTGTAGGTATAGGAAAATGTTAACAAATATTTATTATATTTTATTGTACAATTTAAAAACAGAAAAAATACAGGGTGATCCATTTAAAACAACTCAACTTTGATATGGTACGTGTTCTGGAGTACCTCTGTACAATCCCAAATATTATTTTTAAAATGTGGTCTCCAATAATCTCGATATATATGTGCTTCTCTAAGATTTCATACATTATTTGTCGTTTTAATGCTACAGAATAATTCTTTGATATTTATTGATTCTCTGTATGTACACTCATGAAATTTAAAACTTGGACACCACAATTTCTGTAAACAAAAGTTTGCACATTGTGAAGCGGGCTTAAGGGTATCATTTACAATTCTAACAGCAGGTAGTCTCAGCAGGGGTTATCTTATAGAAGGACTGTAGAATGAATCATTACACTAAGCACGTTTTAGAAAATAGGTAATTTACGTTGCTTACTTAATTTTTTTCTTTAAAGAATATATTTGAAGGTATCGCTAATTAAACACCATAGCTCGATTAATTATCGAATCAAAATTTTGTTTAGGAAATGTTTACAAAATAAAATTAGAAATAATTTTGATTTAAAAACGTCTACAAGCAATAACTTTTAAATTAAATCAAAAAACTAAACATGGTTATTTGGGTTGACTGATTATTACTTATTTTTAAATAAATCTAACCTACTAATTATTGTAAGTTATTAAAAAAAATCATTAAACTCTCTATTCATAATATTTAGTCCTTACAAAATGTATATTTTATGACGTTTCATTTTTTCTGTAGTTAATATAAAAAGTGAAAATAAAACTAAGGCAATTCTTATTGTCAACGTATATATTTAGTTTTTTGACAAGAATTTATTACATAATTATAATTAAGATACCAAGTTATAGTTTAAAATTAAATGAAAACGTTTTTTTAAATAAAGGTATTACTATATAAATAAATATAAGAAATCAATAATGGGTGTGACCTCCATTATTATTGATACATTCTTGGAGGCGTCTGCTCATTGACGCTATCAAGGTATCAATATAATTAATATTAATCGTTTCCCATGCGGTATCAATGGCTGCAATTAGTGCATTACGGTTTACTGGTATAAAATTTGGCCCTTGTTGTCTTCGGATAACAGCAAGTATTCGAGCCCAAACATTTTCGATAATGTTAAAATCTGGGCTTTTGCTGGCCAGGGTAACAGCTCAAGTTATTTTCTCGTATCCAATTGCGCACAACCCGCGAAGTATGAATAGGGCGTTGTCCTTTAACAACAAAAATACATTATGAAAATGTTAATTCAACAGATCCCGAACTATTTTTAGAGAAAGTATAGTGAAATAAGAATACTTACTTGTTGGAAAATATAATCTTTGTCTGGATAAAACACTTCGACTGAAGGTTTCATAATAGTTTCCAAAATATCTAAATACGCAGCAGAATCAAGACGTCCATCGATAGCCCAACAAACTCCTGGACCCCGCGCGCTAACCCAACCCCACATTCACAGAAAAATAACCACTTCGTTTTTAGGACATATGTGATTATTTTCGTAACGAGTTCCTTCCATTCTAAAACTTTTAGTGGTCCATCGTTGCGGCTATTGAACGTTTTTTCGTCGCTAAAAATCACTCGATTCCAAAATTCCAAAGGTTCGTTCACATATCGCCTTGCAAATTCCAGACGACGTCTCATATTTTCGTCACTGAGAACTTCTTTGCAGCAGCATTATACTTCTTTATTCCCATCTCCTTTAATCTTTTGTGCAGTTATACGGCATCCGGGAAAATGTGTATCTGCTATAGCCCTGGAGTATGTAGCAAATGGTTGTTCTGTTACGTAATGAAACAACTCGAGATCTTGAGCACGTGTAGATACTTTAGGTCTACCACTTCCGATGGCTCTTTCCAAAGTGTGTTCAAGATTCTATTTTACTCGGTAATGCCCTACGGTGCTTTTGGTATATCTAACATACGTGAAATTTCACGCACGCTACGGCCCGCCGCTAATTAATATAATTAATTAATATAATAAGTTATTAAAAAAATCATTAAACTCTCTATTCATAATATTTGGTCTTTACAAAATGTATATTTTATGACGTTTCATTTTTTTCTGTAGTTAATATATAAAGTGAAAATAAAAACTAAGGCAATTCTTATTGTCAACATATATATTTAGTTTTTTGACAAGAATTTATTACATAATTATAATTAAGATACCAAGTTATAGATTTGAAATTAAATGAAAACTTTTTTTTTTTTTTAATAAATGTATTACTATATAAATAAATATAAGAAATCAATAATGCGTGTGTCCTCCATTATTATTGATACATTCTTGGAGGCGTCTGCTCATTGACGCTATCAAGGTATCAATATAATTAATATTAATCGTTTCCCATGCGGTATCAATGGCTGCAATTAGTGCATTACGGTTTACTAGTATAAAATTTGGCCCTTGTTGTCTTCGGATAGATCGTTTGTCGTTCTGTTTGACTTTTGTTTTGTTGTTATGTTTGTTGTTCGGTTTGTTGTTCAGGTGTGTACGAAGCTTTACAACTTAAGCAACAATTTTTTGGCGAATAAAGATTAGTTTGTGATGTAATATTAGAAACACAAATTTATATCATATCAAATTTATGACAACTTAAAAACCAAGAACGTGTATGTTATTGCTAAGAAATTATTAAGGAAAAAGCGCAATTGCAGTGTAAATATTTATAATTAGATATTTTGAAAGTTTATAAGTCCTCTATTGTAATCTTAATACTTAAAAGAAAATCCTGTCCATTAGCATTATAAGGAAATGGCTTTTTACTTTATGAATAAGTTTCAATAACAATAGAATATCCTTGCTTGTTTAATTTACTTCCTTTGAGTCATATTGCTCTAAGGGTTGTTACATTGGTCATTAGAAGTATGTAATAAATAAACAATTACCTACTGTTTGAGAAGGGGTAGTGTGAACCAATAAAGTAAGAAATGTAAATTCCATTTTTGTTTAAAATTTCAAGTGTTGTGAAAATGCCACCTCATCTCGGTGCTGATTTGAAAGCGCGGATTGTTTCGGAATTAGCGGCGGGCCGTAGCGTGCGTGAAATTTCACGTATGTTAGATATACCAAAAAGCACCGTAGGGCATTACCGAGTAAAATGGAATCTTGAACACACTTTGGAAAGAGCCATCGGAAGTGGTAGACCTAAAGTATCTACACGTGCTCAAGATCTCGAGTTGTTTCATTACGTAACAGAACAACCATTTGCTACATACTCCAGGGCTATAGCAGATACACATTTTCCCGGATGCCGTATAACTGCACAAAAAGATTAAAGGAGATGGGAATAAAGAAGTATAATGCTGCTGCGAAAGAAGTTCTCAGTGACGAAAATATGAGACGTCGTCTGGAATTTGCAAGGCGATATGTGAACGAACCTTTGGAATTTTGGAATCGAGTGATTTTTAGCGACAAAAAACGTTCAATAGCCGCAACGATGGACCACTAAAAGTTTTTAGAATGGAAGGAACTCGTTACGAAAATAATCACATATGTCCTAAAAACGAAGTGGTTATTTTTCTGTGAATGTGTGGGGTTGGGTTAGCGCGCGGGGTCCAGGAGTTTGTTGGGCTATCGATGGACGTCTTGATTCTGCTGCGTATTTAGATATTTTGGAAACTATTATGAAACCTTCAGTCGAAGTGTTTTATCCAGACGAAGATTATATTTTCCAACAAGTAAGTATTCTTATTTCACTATACTTTCTCCAAAAATAGTTCGGGATCTGTTGAATTAACATTTTCATAATGTATTTTTGTTGTTAAAGGACAACGCCCCTATTCATACTTCGCGGGTTGTGCGCAATTGGATACGAGAAAATAACTTGGAGCTGTTACCCTGGCCAGCAAAAGCCCAGATTTTAACATTATCGAAAATGTTTGGGCTCGAATACTTGCTGTTATCCGAAGACAACAAGGGCCAAATTTTATACCAGTAAACCGTAATGCACTAATTGCAGCCATTGATACCGCATGGGAAACGATTAATATTAATTATATTGATACCTTGATAGCGTCAATGAGCAGACGCCTCCAAGAATGTATCAATAATAATGGAGGTCACACCCATTATTGATTTCTTATATTTATTTATATAGTAATACCTTTATTTAAAAAAAGTTTTCATTTAATTTTAAACTATAACTTGGTATCTTAATTATAATTATGTAATAAATTCTTGTCAAAAACTAAATATATACGTTGACAATAAGAATTGCCTTAGTTTTTATTTTCACTTTTATATTAACTACAGAAAAAATGAAACGTCATAAAATATACATTTTGTAAGGACTAAATATTATGAATAGAGAGTTTAATGATTTTTTTTAATAACTTACAATAATTAGTAGGTTAGATTTATTTAAAAATAAGTAATAATCAGTCAACCCAAATAACCATGTTTAGTTTTTGATTTAATTTAAAAGTTATTGCTTGTAGACGTTTTTAAATCAAAATTATTTCTAATTTTATTTTGTAAACATTTCCTAAACAAAATTTTGATTCGATAATTAATCGAGCTATGGTGTTTAATTAGCGATACCTTCAAATATATTCTTTAAAGAAAAAAATTAAGTAAGCAACGTAAATTACCTATTTTCTAAAACGTGCTTAGTGTAATGATTCATTCTACAGTCCTTCTATAACCTAACCCCTGCTGAGACTACCTGCTGTTAGAATTGTAAATGATACCCTTAAGCCCGCTTCACAATGTGCAAACTTTTGTTTATAGAAATTGTGGTGTCCAAGTTTTAAATTTCATGAGTGTACATACTTGAGTCAAACAATTTCATTTGATAAAAAGACATTAAGACCTATCAAAAAAGCATCAGGCTAGGTTAAGCTGTTTACGGCAACCTAAGACGCATCTTACTACTCTGTAATAAGGGAGTTTGACCTTACACTTCTACGTCGGCCAGACGGGTTGGAAGTAGCTATGATATATTTTTTAACGAATACGAAAAGTGTTAAGAATGGTAACCTAGACCGACGGCTTAACGTGCCCTCCGAAGCACAGAGGGAGCAGACCTTCTTGAGAAAATCTCTCGCCATCACTGGAATCGAACCAGCGCGCCGGCGAAGTTTAGTTTACTAAACTGGTGCTTATACCGATAGGCTATGCTCCCATGCATCTTACTAATGAAAATTTCCATAAAAATTTAGACAAAATTGGAAACGCATCATTTTAGTAGTCATTTGACACTCTGAAACATAAGGGTATTGGACAAAGGGAAACGCTTTAAAGTAAGTAATTCAGACAGAAAATATATAGACTCA
Organism: Abscondita cerata; assembly: GCA_030710515.1. Taxonomy (NCBI): domain Eukaryota; kingdom Metazoa; phylum Arthropoda; class Insecta; order Coleoptera; family Lampyridae; genus Abscondita; species Abscondita cerata. The sequence continues at coordinate 181,678 of JALBCR010002403.1, read as the reverse complement.
TTTAGCAACTAAAATCAGCTTTTTAAAATGACAGTGGGCGTCACACAGCAATTTAGAACTGATATATGTAACACAAAATGAAGATCTTGTGGGACGTCCACATCATATATGTTATAACTACCCGAAAAAATTTGCCGCACTGAATTGGGACCAACTAGATCACGACGGAAATGTAAACAACAAACAAGTGTTGTCTATAAATTTTAAACTAATTGTCGACTATACTATACTGAATACTGTTTCAGTCAAACCTCTACAACGCCATCATTGGTACTCAGATAGTGACTTTATGCAAAAACATCCTTTTGGCAAAAAGTAGGGTTTGTTGGATCATTAATGTTTTCAATAAAAATAAAAAATGCATTAATGTTTTATGAAAAATTACAGCAAATCATGGAAATACTGTTTTTTAATACATCCGTAAATGATAAGAGGTATAATATCAAGTTTTTCTACACATTAAGTATACGTTCTACATCTACACCAATTTCTATTTCTTATTTTAAACCATTTTGAGTTTTGTCCCAAGGTATAATATTTAGAAATCGTTTTTTTGTTTCTCTAAATAAATGTGGAAAATTAGTGTGCTTCAAGATACAGGTTTTGATTAAAAAAAAAGAAATATAATCTTTAAAATTTTAAATATTGAAAACTCCACTCGTTTACTTTCAATGGAAAATCTACTTGCATACAACTATTAATGTAACAATTTAAGCTCAATGTAAATCGTGTAATTCAAAAGTTAATCTCAGATTTAAATTCAAACAAAATTCCAATTAAAACCGTCGAAATTAAATTCAAGAAACGTTTTTAGCACGCGAATCTTAAATCGCATAAAAATTATCCGTGCGCGTGATACTTTATTAGGTAAATTAAATTAGAATCGAAAAACGTTCTTAAGGAGACAATCTTTTAAGGGTTGGAATCCTCTAAGAGTTCTTTCCCAGTTTTTAAATTGCATCATGTAATTTCTACTCAAGTATAAATGAGGTTTTTTAATTGGAAATCCGAGTTGGGGGTGCAGAGTAGCGTTAGCGATTTATTTTAATGAATATTTCCGATTCGAATGTAGCATCAAACATTTTTCTACAAAGTAATATTTTTTATTTAATTTTTTCGGAAGAAATTGCGCGATTAATTTTAATTTGATAGCAATGAAACGAAGGCGTTTTCAAAAGAACTGTGCGAATAGTAAAAATATATAGCGAGCATACGTAGCATATAGTTCCATAAAGAAAATAAAGAGCTTTAAAGTAAATTGAAAATAGACAGAGCGTGAGTATGAGGTATCGTTTACGGGTTTGCATTTTTTTTTGCTCGTTATCGGCCAATTTTCAGAGAGTGTTAGATTCTTACAGTCTCTGTGCAATTTATGTCACGTCTCTGTTTCATTCCATTTCAGTTCGCTCCCGAGTCGCTGGTATTACAAATATATAATGAGAAGCTCGTCTAGGGTTTTGTTCGAAATAGTCTCTATAAATGATGTTCAAATGTAACTGAAATTGTAAATACGTTCCAAATACAAATGTAGACGTTTCCTCATTAACTCGGATTTGCGTTACTTATTATCTCAGATATTTTATAAAATGAAAAACAACAACTCAATTACAAACAAGATAATTAGTGTTGGTATACTGGTCGCGACAATTACCTAGTCAAAATTTTTATGGTTTTCATGCCACCGCTAACAACTATCACGTGAACACTGCGTAACTGCTTCAATGGTTTGGCAAATATTGTGTTTTTCGTTAAAACAATAAACTTCATTGCCAATAAAAGTGCAGCCTAGATGTGTCTAGATTTTCATCTAGAACTATAAAAATATGAATAAAGGAAAGAAAAACTTAATTATTAAACAGAAGTGTAGAGTCAAGAAATATTCATATTATTACAATAAAAACTTTTTGTTTTAAATTGGGACTAGGTGGAGAAGAAAGAACAAAAATAACCCAAATACTTGCCGATGTTTCGCTCTCTGTGTGAGAGCTTTATCAAGGCTGTATAGATTTATTGAGAAAACATTATTCTTTGTTCAATTGCTGATATCAGTTATTTACAACTAAAATAAACACAATGATAGAAGTTATCAGTTACTTCATTCAAAGCATATTTCACAACTGAAAAGATTCAAGCCATATAAAGCGATTAGAAGAGTTTTGTGGAACAGTAAAATATAAAGATTTTCTTTTTAATCGTCAGTAACAAAATATGAATAATATCGATCTGCATTGTGGCTCAACACTGGAATAATAAGTATAACTGTTACAATATGGAATATATAAAAAAAATAGTTTTAATAAAAGTTCTTTGCTAGTTTACTTCAAATTTTATGGTTGGCAATTTCGAAAAAAACTGCAGAACCCCCCAAGTGAGTCAAACTTTTTTTAATTGTAACCCCCTTTTTTGACTTCAAAATTTTGATAAAACAAGGTTGAATATGTTATCGTCATTAAAGCAAAATAGGAAATACTTTGGAACATGTGGATTGGTAGACGCACGTAGACGGGAGTAAAGTTCCTTGCTAGGTCCCCGGATCTAACACCTTGGATTATTCTTAGGGAGTCTTTTTGAAGTCGGTGGTCTTTAAAAATAAGCCAAACAATCTTGATATTCTTAGAGAAAGAATAATTCATAGAATTAGGTACTTTAGTTAATATTTTAATGTTTTTCAACAATTTTGATTAAATAATGGTGTGTATCATCAAAATTAATACATTGTTGTAACCACAAAGTCCATTTGTTTTAAAATTTAAGGTCAAAAAGCAAAGGAGACTCTAAAGTTTTTTTTTTTTGAAGTTAGCAATGTCACTTTTATTAAAACTATTTTTATATTTTTCATATTGCAATGATATGAGGTTATAAGCTTTATGAATAATTTCTATTTTAATATTAAATTTTACTGTAGGTTTGCGACATCTAGTGTCGACTCGTAGTTAGCGATCACGTACGCAATGTCGACAAGGTTGATTAAATTTTAGCTTAAAAATCATCCAAATAACTTGACTCTATAAATAAATAAATAAATAAATAAACCATTTATTTCTCAAGTACACATAACCGCTGCAATTCCACAGATACCACCTACATGTAATATACTTTAACCAAATAAACATTATTATTAAATATTGAAATAAAATATCAGGGTTTCTTTTATCGAGTAATACTTTATATGTGCGTATTTTACTTTTCAAATTTAATTATAATTTTCTGTACTTTATTACCAGGTCTGATACAGAAAAACGGTTTTCGTCGTTATTTATCAGTTTTCTAATCATCTAATCTAAATTTATCCAAGTTTACCATCTCCATGCGCCATCTATTGATACTTTTCTTCAGTCCCTTATGAATTAATTATGATCACGGTCCATTAGGTTTTTCGGAATTATTCAAGCTTATATAATAATCAATGAGGTGACACACAGATAGTATACATAACCTTCCTCTTGTTTTTTTTTAGTATCAGTTCACTGATGATGATAGCTTAGCTATTGAAACACGTGTCCAAGTATAGTTTTTTGGTGTTTTCCCTTTTTGTTACAGATAGACGTTGCAGTTTAGAATGTCATTCCTTTGATTAAAACTCATAGTCTCACATACGTACATTTTGTTAATAATTTTCTATTTTGTACAGGATCTTGACATTTACCTAATTTCTTTAAAAACTATTACTAACTCTAGTTTATTCTAGGATTTTGTGCTGGATTCGACCTTTGGAGTTGCTCAGGGATCATAATTAATTGATTTTGACATAGAAACTTGGATAGAAGACATTAAATTACTAAGGGCTGCAAAAATCTATCCAAACACCTCCGATTTCAACCAAGTTTACAAGATGCGGGTTCATTTACATGGAGATCATGGTGGGATCACTTGTAATTATTAATTTAGATCTGGGATGCGGCAAACATCGCAATATTGAAAGTTACACTCATCATTTCAGACTTTTGAGCCCTCTTACATCACTGAATAACTGAGTATGTTAGTTCTAAAATGTCTATATTAGTAACTGGTTTTGTGAATATGTGATGCAATGATTGCACTTGAATATTCAATAATTTTTGGCAAATTGTTCTTTTCTTATGAACCCTCTCTTCTTCCAAGAACACCAAATTTCGAAATAAAACGAAGTCGTATTGTTCTCATTGGAGCCACAAAATGTGAAGGAAAATAAACAAATTTTATTTCCAGGTATTTGTATTTTTTAATACTTTTTTAACGTTCTAAATCTGGCTACTGTTGTAAAGCTAATTAAAGACAAATAGGTAAGTGCTACGACATCTAGCGTTTCTTCGTGCTACCGTAAGAAATCCGAAAATTAATTTACATTGCAGCAGATGTATAAGGTATTATGTAAGTCGATTCCTCGATAAATACATTACGGTTCTTACTAATACTAATAATAATTAAAAAATGAGAATGAAAATAAATTAAAAATTATTTATCAAAACTTCGAGAACATGAAGTTACATACAAGAATGAAATACTAAAAATTATTTTTTTTTGAATTAAATACGTATAACCTTAGGATAAATTATTCACAATTCTTTTACTTTCTTAAAAACATATTTTTTTAGATTAAATACCATAATACCTTACTATAGGGTGTCTCAAATAAGGAAAAATTATTAGTTTAGAGAAAATAAAGACTAAAAAATTGTTTCAAAATTACTTGGGTTAAAATTTCTTTTCGTACGTCGTTGTTGTTTGACCCAGTACAATTAAAAGCATCACAAGAAGTGTAAATAAATCCAATGTCACTCTGATTATTGGAGACTCCACAAAAAGAGTATGTGGAAAATTTGTATTACACTTGGTCTTTTGTAACATCTAAAAAAATATGCATTTTGTATTTAATAACTTATCGCAACATCAGATAAAAAAATTCTCAACCAGTTGCATCACAGTGATGCTCAACCTACTAAAAAGCAATTTCCATGTTCTAAGGAATAGCATCATTTTGCTGAAGATAATTCTATACTTTCTCTACATTAGACCAATGAAGACTTTATTTATGAAGAAGATCATGAGTAGTGGATTTTGTCATTGTAAGGTACCAATATGGTACGTTACTTTCCAAGCAGATTAGCAACTAATAACGGTAAAATTCAAATGTTCAAATATAATTCCAACATCTACATTTTTTATCACAGCGTAATGGACAATTTTGAAGTATTAAGTACAATAAGCAGAGAGAAACACGGAGTAATATGTACACGTTAGGTTGCAACAACAATTTATTTTTAAATGCCTTCATCATCAAACTAGTAAGTGCATCAAAACGTAGTCCGTCAATTTGTCTACAGACGTAGTACTAAAAAAAATACTGACAACAGTATAAATTTTAAACGAGTCGATAGGAATATTTCTGAAATCCTACTGAAGCTGAAATAACATTCTTATCAATATAAGCAAAATGTGTGTCTGACGACATCTCGTGTAAAAGCATTGACACGTATGATTAGTATAAACTAAGAAAAATGCCAACAGTTAATTGTAACGACATGTGTGCGTTTAACGTGCATATCGTTATCTAAGCTACAGCTTTAATGCTTGAAACGCACGTATGTCGATAAAGCCAAGTAAAAACTTGTACAGAAGCATAACACGCAACGAAAGAACACCTGATGCCGCATTTCGCTCTTATTATGAAGCTCATCAGAGGTGTATACTTAAGTGCGGTATACAACTGTACAAGACTGTCAATGCTTTTACACGAGATGTCGTCAGACACACATTTTGCTTATATTCATTACTCCACGAGAGTTTAAAAGACCAACCGCCGTCTTGTACAGTTGTATACCGCACTTAAGTATACACCTCTGATGAGCTCATAATAAGAGCGAAATGCGGCATCAGGTGTTCTTTTGTTGCGTGTTATGCTTCTGTACAAGTTTTTACTTGGCTTTATCGACACACGTGCGTTTCAAGCATTAAAGCTGTTGCTTAGATAGCGATATGCACGTTAAACGCACATGTCGTTACAATTAACTGTTGGTATTTTTCTTAGTTTATACTAATCATACGTGTCAATGCTTTTACACGAGATGTCGTCAGACACACATTTGCTTATATTCATTACTCCACGAGAGTTTAAAAGACCAACCGCCGTCTTGTACAGTTGTATACCGCACTTAAGTATACACCTCTGATGAGCTCATAATAAGAGCGAAATGCGGCATCAGGTGTTCTTTCGTTGCGTGTTATGCTTCTGTACAAGTTTTTACTTGGCTTTATCGACACACGTGCGTTTCAAGCATTAAAGCTGTTGCTTAGATAGCGATATGCACGTTAAAAGCACACATGTCGTTACAATTAACTGTTGGCATTTTTCTTATTCTTATCAATCTTATGCGATTATATTTTTCGGTTATTTTTATTTGTAAGGATACTTCAAAATTTAAAACCATTGTCCTTTGAAGAATCGAACGTTAAATTTATAATTAATGTAAGAATATAGAAGATTTTTTGCATATAAAAGGGTAGAAAACCAACAAACTTAGTCAAACAGGTACATGAAACAAAGAACACAGTAGAATTCTTAAAGAGTAACAAAAAATTTTTAAAAAAGTCGAAGAGTGAAGCAATTGATAAATGAACAATATGAGATAATATTCAAGGGCAAAAACAAAAACTATCAATAAGTTATATAATTTGAAAATCTAATGTTAATCTTATAAAATTTAGCAACACCCAGTTCAGTTGTTTGATAAAATATGATCCCTAAGTCCAATTAAGTATGAATCACATGCGTATATACAATACATTTCTGATGTAGCTTGGAAATACTTGAGCAGTTTACTACTTCTGAGGAAATGAAAGGCGCATGTTTGGTTTGCTGAAATCATACAAACACACAAGGTTAAATTAAAGAATCGGTTAATATATGAAAACACAATGGAAAGCACCAGGACACGACAAGATCATAGTATACAGGGTATGTCTCGACGAAAACATGTTAGACGAATAATGAGAACGAAAAAACCCATTTAGCTGAAAACTTGTAACTTTATACAAATACACATGGTCTAATTACTGAAAATATTTTCATGACGGTGTCACTTCCGGTTATACAAAAAGTGAATAACAACTTTGTTATTTTAAATACAATGCCCAAATTTTTATTTTATTTTGGGTTTCCGCGTAAAAGTTATGTCTTATACAACCAAGTGTGGCGTGCCTATCTTTTACTATTATTAAGAAAAAGTAATAATTTCAGGCCTTAGCAACGAAAATTTGATTCTACTGAAAAATTAATATGCCATAAAACATAAAAGGCAGATAAGCGAAACTTGTATAAAGGTTAGACATAGTATTGGACTATGTTTTCAGTATTAGATATTTTTGAAATTTATTTCTAGGGGAGGTCCGGGAGTAACGGTAATTAAGAAAATTTAAATTGTCAAGGAGTCAATTTTTTTATAGTGCAAGTAATTCTTTTTATTTTCTCATTTGATGCAAAATTTAATTACCTATCCGCTGATATATCATGTACACTAATGAAATTTAAAACTTGGACACCACAATTTCTGTAAACAAAAGTTTGCACATTGTGAAGCGGGCTTAAGGGTATCATTTACAATTCTAACAGCAGGTAGTCTCAGCAGGGGTTATCTTATAGAAGGACTGTAGAATGAATCATTACACTAAGCACGTTTTAGAAAATAGGTAATTTACGTTGCTTACTTAATTTTTTCTTTAAAGAATATATTTGAAGGTATCGCTAATTAAACACCATAGCTCGATTAATTATCGAATCAAAATTTTGTTTAGGAAATGTTTACAAAATAAAATTAGAAATAATTTTGATTTAAAAAACGTCTACAAGCAATAACTTTTAAATTAAATCAAAAACTAAACATGGTTATTTGGGTTGACTGATTATTACTTATTTTTAAATAAATCTAACCTACTAATTATTGTAAGTTATTAAAAAAATCATTAAACTCTCTATTCATAATATTTAGTCCTTACAAAATGTATATTTTATGACGTTTCATTTTTTCTGTAGTTAATATAAAAGTGAAAATAAAAACTAAGGCAATTCTTATTGTCAACGTATATATTTAGTTTTTGACAAGAATTTATTACATAATTATAATTAAGATACCAAGTTATAGTTTAAAATTAAATGAAAACGTTTTTTTTTAAATAAAGGTATTACTATATAAATAAATATAAGAAATCAATAATGGGTGTGACCTCCATTATTATTGATACATTCTTGGAGGCGTCTGCTCATTGACGCTATCAAGGTATCAATATAATTAATATTAATCGTTTCCCATGCGGTATCAATGGCTGCAATTAGTGCATTACGGTTTACTGGTATAAAATTTGGCCCTTGTTGTCTTCGGATAACAGCAAGTATTCGAGCCCAAACATTTTCGATAATGTTAAAATCTGGGCTTTTTGCTGGCCAGGGTAACAGCTCCAAGTTATTTGCTTGTATCCAGTTGCGCACAACCTGCGACTACCTGCTGTTAGAATTGTAAATGATACCATTAAGCCCGCTTCACAATGTGCCAACTTTTGTTTACAGAAATTGTGGTGTCCAAGTTTTAAATTTCATGAATGTACTTATACCTAAACTGCTTTTTTGACTTTTCTGGAAACGATGTAGTAAATTAATATTGCTTTGCAATCTGTTTTGCTCCCTGTCGTATGATACCTTTAACAAATTACAAAGCTCACTATTAATTTACTACATCATCTCCAAGAAAAGTAGAAAAACAGCAGATAACACGGAAATTATTCAGTTTAGGTATAGGAACATAATATATCAGCGGATAGGTAATTAAATTATACATCGAATGAGAATATAAAAAAACATAGTTGCAATTTTTAAAAAAATGACTTTTCCATAATTTAGTTTTTTTAACTACCAATACTCCCGGACCTCCCTTAGAAATAAATTTCAAAAATGTCTAATACTGAAAACATAATTCTATAACATGTCTAACCGTTGTACAAGTTTCGCTTATCTGCCTTGTATCTTTCATGAAATATTAATTTTTCAGTAGATTCAAATTTTCGTTGCTAACGCTTAAAATTATTTTTTTTCTTAATAATGGTAAAAGATAGGTACGCTAAACCGGATAGTAGAAGACGTAAAATTTTAAACGAAAACCGAAAATAAAATAAAAATTGGGCCATTGTATTTAAAATAACAAAGTGTATATCTACTTATCAAAAAATAAGATTCATATAAAAAGTTAAAATAAAAATAACTAAACTGTATAACCGGAAGTGACACCGTCATGAAAATATTTTTGTAAGTAGACCATGTCCATTTGCATAGAGTTACAAGTTTTTAGTTAAATTGGTTTGTTCGTTCTCATTATTCGTCTAACACACAATCGTCGAGACACACCCTGTATAAGTTTTTTTTTGTCAGGTGGAAATCTTTTATAGACGTGTGTGGGACTCCTGGTCCAGGCCAGTATACCCACTAAAACCACCTGTATAAGCCTCTAAGTCTCCTGAAACGGTCCTTTCGGGACATAATCTCAGGTAAGCAAGGCATAGTCTTTTAGGTTCTTATATTTCTTGGATTTCTTTGAGCTTTTTCTGTCTTAACACTTGCCTTATAAATTCACTGGTGTTATTCCAATTTCTATTTTCCTTCGGCATTAACTGTATCACGCTTCCTGTTGTTAGTTGTTTGCCCAGTTGTATCTCTAGCTCCTCTCTCCATTGAATCCATCTGTTACAGTGTATTATTGTGTGCTCCGCTGTGTCGACTTCCTGACAGTACTGACACTTATTTTAAACAATCCATGTCCCGTCAAAAACTGGGTTAAGCAATAATTTAACTCTCTATGTTCACATTTTAACCAAATGGTGACACCTGGAATAATGCTTTTAGTCCATGCTGCTGTAGATGTGTGGTTGTTCCAAATCTCCTGCCATTTCTGTATTGTAGTTTCCTTTTCCTGTTTGCAAACCAGCTCTAGGTGAGCGTCAGCTCTTTGGTATAATCGACATCTTTCATCTACTATCAGAGTAATCGGGGGGATACCAGTGATTACCTGTATGGCCGCAGAGGATGTTGTTCTGTACCCACTTGCTATCCTAAGGAGGGCCTTCCTTTGAATACCATTCATCATCACTTCATACTTCTTTATTTTTAGTACTCTTTGCCATACAAGAGCTTCATACAATACTATGGAATGTATTACTGCACAAAGTAATTTTCTTTTTTTACTGCCCGGTTTTCCCACGTTCGGCAGGATTCTTATCAAAACTCCCAACGTTACCTCTTCCTTTCGAACAGTTCGCCTGATATGCTCCCCAAAAGTTAATCTATCATCAAGGTGAACGCCAAGACACTTTATAACTCTACTGAGTTCAATCCTCGTTAAGTGATTTAAGTGATCTTTCCTCTTGGGTCCTTTCAAAACGACCGTTTCTGTTTTTTCCGCGGCAAGCATTAGATCATTTTGCGTCATCCATATATTGATCTCTCTAAGAGACTCATTTATTCGTTATTCTAGCTCCTCGTCATCTGCGGCTTCTACCATGATCGCCAGGTCATCCGTATATGCTAGGCGCACATGCACTGGGTCATACAGTATATTCCATAGCCACTGTCCCAATACTTAGCCCTGCGAAACTCCACCCGACATTTTTATATTTTCTGTTGTTGATATCTGTATAGTTCTTTCCTGAAAATAACTTTCCACAAAATTTATCAGATACTGGAAGATGTCTCTTTTCCGTAGCTGTTGTACTATTTTGCTCCAGGTAGAGGAATTGAACGCATTTTGATATCCAATGCAATGACTATAAACCATCTACTCCTTGTGTTTTTAGCAGCGTTCACTATTTTCATTATGGCCTGTAACGTCGAGAAACCCTTCCTGAATCCAAATTGGCGGTCAGAGAGACCCCCTCTACGATCTAACTCTTCCTGAAGCCTTTCTCTAATCATTACTTCAAGCAATTTTCTTGCCACGTTGAGTATACAGATTGGTCTAAATGCAAATGGCGACTCTATCTGCTTACCTTTCCAGATCAATGTTACTATGGCTTTTTTCCATTGTTTTGGAAATTCCTGTGTGGTCAATAATTGGTTCAATATCACTAAAAACGTTTCTGGTATTTCGGATACTGCAATTTTTACGGCCTCCAAAGAAATGTGGTCCGGTCATTTCCCTAATTTGAACTTTTTTGCTGCTTTTAGAAGATCTTCGGTACTGAACAGTCAGAAGCCCTCATGTACTGTGTTCCTTTTTTGCCACACGTCTTTTTTTTCCGGGAAGAGCTGGTAGATTATCTCAGATCTTTGCTTTGGGGTAAGATTGAATGGGAGTGTATGTACCCCCAAACGTTTCACTACTATTTTGTAACCCGCTCCCCATACGTCCCTCTCTAATTCATTCACCAATTCATTCCAATGTTCCCTTTTTGATTTAGAAATGAGCATTTTTAGTGTCTTTCGCGCATTCCTATATTCCTCTTGGAGTCTATCCCACTCGTCCCTCTGTTGTTGTATGTGTGAATTTCTTCTTTCCTTCAGCCGTGAAGTTTTTCTTCTAAGGTATAAGTAAAACCTTCTCTGGTCCTCTATGGTACCATTCCACCAAAATGGTAACTTTCGTTGACTTCCCTTTGTGGTAGTTGAGTTTTCCTTCGTTATCTTTTCTAATAGCAATATGAGGTGTTTCAGATTTTTTATATGTGCGCCTTCGGTCTGTTCCTTAATATTAGTTCGGTACTTTTTCTTGTCAAAGATTGTGATACGATTTTTTTCTGATTTGTTTATGCTGTTATTCTGTAACATCTATGAAGAAACTACTCTCTCCTCTCTCGAAGGTTGGGGTTTGGTCTGTATTGGTTATGACGAGGTTCAGCTCTGCGACCAATTCTGCTATATATTTTGCTCTTGCATCCGTATTTGGGGAACCCCAGAGTGTTGATTTCGCATTCAGATCACCTGCAAATACTGCTTCTCCCTTAAAATCTTGAAGTTGGGTAATGACGCTATCTGTATAGGTCTTGAATACTTCTAACAATATGTTTGGAGAAATATAGCATCCTACCAGCAGCCAGTTTTCAAAGATTAATTTTACAAATCCTTCTCCTTTCTCAAATCTGGTTATTCCTATATTTCTATTTTTTAGGTCAATTGCCACGTCGATTCTGTTGTCCGATATGAGATTTCAATTTTTGATGAGTTTTATGTTTGATTCGCTAAAGGTGACTAAGTCTACACTTCTTTCCATCGCTACCGCATCCGCTATATCATGAGCGAGACGTCCGCGGCCGAGATTTGTTTGTAATAATTTTTTTTTATTTTTTTTAACTTTTGTGTAAGTAAGGGTAGGGAAAGATTAAATAATAAAATGTTACAAAAATCTACTGAACAACGTATTGGTGTCAGGACAAGTACCAAAAAATTCCAATACATAAAAAGTGAGATATTAAAAATTATGTACTAATAATATGTTAGGACATCTACTACCGCTCGTGCTAACATAATACGTCTGAAACGTAAACTGAACTAAAGCAAGTTTTTCGACAGAGCAGTTACGTAAGCGAAGAATCGATTTATGCAGCTGCTTACATATTTGTCGACAAAGTTGATTTAGTACAAATAATTATCATAATGCTGGAGGAATCACGAGGTTATGTTTAGTAGGTAAAGTATATGCATGAAATGCGGTATGTATATCTCCTTCCGTAATGTAATGAATAATTATAGTCAGGGACGTATGATTCGACGTTTAAATGGGACCATTGCCGTTCGTTTACATCGTAACTTTCATGATCCCTATGGTGTTAATTACAATCCATTAATTTTCCAAATGATGAAAATTTTCGTTCATGAAAGAACGAATATGTTTCCACCATCTGTAATATATAGACTCATATAATTGGTCGCCGGCCTGAAGAAGCACCTACTATGTGGTGCAAAACATTGCCTCAACCATTGTCCATAGTTTTTTTTCACCATACATTCGGTACCTTCCATAAGGAGTCCAGGGGCTTCAATACGTCCCTGGCCATAACTATGAATATCAAAGAATAGAATAATAAAATAACTGATGCAAACTTCATGAGAAGCCAAATAAGAGAAGAGAAAGATTCCAGTTAAGTAAATAAAAATGACATCTGGGGCATAGGTAAAGAACGAGGACTAAAAGGAAAACGTAAAAACCTCATATAAGACAACTCCCAAATGTTTCAAACAACAAAAGTTACTGACTATTGTTCTCTGCAGTCCTACATAACGCAAGTAAGAACACAAGAAACCAAAAAATTAATTTAGTGACAGAGACTGCAGGAATACTCTATGAAACCCGATGTTATAAAATGTGAAAGAAAGTAGCAACTTAATTTATGGCTCGCAAACCTGACAAATAGACAAGCAAGCAAAATACACGGCAATGAAATGGAAATGAAGACTTCCACAGTGTGTAAATGATAACTACACACTTGAAAAATGGAAAAACCTGAACACCAACCTAGGTTCTGAACCGAAAAAGAACTTCTTTCTTAGAAAGATGTAGGGAAAAACAAAAAAAGACAAAATAAAGAACATAACCTTTGGATAAATGGTGCACTCCATAAAACACACAATTGAAGAAGGAGAATCAAAATGATATGGACACATGATGAGAGTGAAAGAAGGTAGAAAGGTGAGAAAATGTATATACAAAAGACTTCCATTATTACCTCACATCCAACAAGCTACCTGAAAAGTAAAACGGTAAAGCATAAGTAAGTAAATGACTATGATGACTATGATGTAACGTAGAAAAGAAAAGTGTTCTACAATTTATCAATAATCCTTAACCATTTTTTAAATGACTCGGAATATGAAAAGCACAAGCCTCGGTTTAGAAAGATGTCCAAAGCTTAATAACAAACATGTTATTGGGAAAGCTTGTGATTTGATTTAAAAGTGAAGAATCTTGAAAATAAGATGTTACTCAATCTCCTTATAATTAGAAAAAAAAAATCAAAAGCTTTCGTTTATTATATGGCATTAAAAAATAGCACATATTTTAAACCTCAAATTTTATTTGACATAATTATGTAGATAAAATATTGGCTGAACATTCTTTTCGGGATTGCAGCCGCTCTTTCTTGTTACCTTGAAATGGAAATGTTCCTTTCTTTTACTATTCTAATTTACTGCTTGGCTTTGCTTTTTCTGTTATTTTTCTCCAGGTCTTCAGGTCCAGTACGTTCTTCTTCCATTTATAGATTACCAGGTTTATGCCTTTAATTACTTTCTTATCATCTACTCTTTGGTCTTCCCTTTGATTTGGCATTATGCGGTGTGCAGAGCGAGACGTTTGTTTGTACCGTACCATAACATTGGCTTCTCTTTCAAATATTGTTTGCATTGTTGTTCTCGTTAGTCTTCGGTATATTCCTTCCACAAGTTTCTTTTCGCCACAGATTCTTGCCATCCTTGTGTGCAGTGTCTGCTTATCTATAAATGCTTCTATTTTTCTTCTTCTTATGGCTTCGTTTTCTATTCTTTCTACCATATCCTTTAACTTTTCCAGATTGTCGGTATATGCTATTATTTGTTGTGATTTTGTGATGGTTATTCTGTCATTGTTACATTTATTAATTATTGTCTGTCTCCTTGCTTTACAGCTAATTTTGAAATCTTCTGTTCTCCCGTTTTAGTATATCAAAAGGTAACTTGCAGTCTATGTAGAATATTTGTACCTCTCTCAATCATTTTGCTGACAGTGTGTTTTACATCTAAGGTTGATCTGATCTCTTAAATTTCGTTAAATCTTTTGTTAATTAATGAGGTTAAGATGTAATCTGCTACATTCAGCAGACTAATTTATCTGTAATTTTTTTAATAGTGGATATAATACTTGTTTCTTCTAACTTTTTCCCTGACAATTGCATATCGTCTATTTGAATTATCTAGTTCATCGATAGTCTCTTCCATCTCTGGATTTCTAACTTTAGTTGTTTTATCTATAATTTTTCCACAATATTTACCATATTTTTTCCCCACTTGTTCTTCAATAAACCTACGTATTTATTTTGAGATTACCCTCTCCATCAAGCCATTTCTCCTTTTCTTAATTTTCAACATTTTTGCTTTTTTTCTTGCTAGTTCCCTCATCCTTTCCTATTCTTAGTAGTGGCAGTTTTGCTTTCTTCTAGTCCTTAAACATTGTCTCACATTCATAATCGAACTTATACTTCTTTTATATCATTCCACTTTTTTTCTATGGTTTCTTCTTCTCTATAAAAGTCATTTTTTTTACTAGTTTTACCTTAATTATTAATAGAATGTGATCTGTGTCCCCTTCTGCTTCCCTAAAAGACCTTTTGTCTCTTTTTGAGTATCAATACATGATAGATAAAATTTCTTGTGTTTTTTCTTGGCATCAGCCAGGTGATTTGATGCTCTACGTTATTTTCGACTTTAAAGGTTACTATTATTATGTCCATTTCAGTTGTAAAGTTTTCTTGTTCAATTGTGTATTATTTCCGGAGTCTCCCTTATCGCATATACATTTATTATGATCATGCTTATTTTTTTTTTTTTATATTTAAAAATTATAGTTAATTTATTTAGCTATTTATACCATTAAGTATTTTTTGCTTTTCCGTATAATCCCATTTTCTTGTTCCATCGTTTTAGTTTAATTACTATGGTCGGTTGTTGTATGACTTCTGGTTTGCTAGGCTACTATTTTTCCACGTCTAGTTCTTGTTGTTCTCGAGTATTTTATTTCTTAGATTATGACACTGTTCCTTCTTGCTTCTATTTCTATGTTTATCCAGCTTTCTCAGATCATACATGTAAACAACATTAGTTAAATTAACAATTTCAATATGGTATAAAAAAAGTTAACTCCAAAAATACTTCCCTCCTAATACATTATAAAATTAATGTTTTTTTATTATCTTAAAAATACAAATTTTTATTATTGTCTAATTTTAAACAGCGGTAAAACATTAAATAAATTGACCATTGCGATGCATGTGGACGATGATATCAAAAATATTTTAAATTTTTTATTTATTTTATTTGAAACCCCAATTATGACTTTACAAAAATTGTCTCACATGATTTTTCTTACTTCAGTTTAGTTTAAGATAAAAAATTATTCACAAATTTATTTTAATCAACAATATTCTTGAAAACTCAAATTAATATCCTAACGGGAAGGCGACTGTTTAAAATTAGAAAACAATTACAGTGTTGTCTAGATTACGGCGTAAAAGCCGTCGTTGTTTGGAATTTCTTCCTAACGGAATTCTTCAGCACGGTAACAGTAAACAGACACCTATCGGACGAAGATGCAGAAGCAATAAGACTGCTAATGTCATCAGAAAGGCAAAAACTTGTCGAGCAGCATTAAGAGGTCTGAACGCTAACAAGGGCATCGTCATTCGTTTTTCTAAAAACCGGAAGCTACAAGCAAAAAATTATGAAACTCCTAGATCTTGCAAGCTACAGACACCTGAAAAAAGTTCCGACACAAACGAGACTACGACTCACCAATCGATTCATCAAGTCATCTTTTCTACCAGAAGACACTCAAAAACAAATTTTAAGATTTGAAACTGTTCTTCCAAGACTTTACAAGCTACCCAAGATTCACAAGCCAGTTGTCTTTTTGAGATCAGTAGTGAGTGCTCCTAGATCATCAACATACTACTAAGCATCTCTGCTCTTACTACGTACAGCAAAAACCACAGCTATGTTAAGAACTGACTAAACTTTCTTCACCAAATTCGAGACAACAACATTGAACCCCAAGACGTCCTTATAAGCTTTGACGTGGTTTTGCTGTTTACCAAAGTGCCACTGAAGAAATGTCTGGATGTCATAACTAAAATCTTCTCTACTGACATCAGCAAGTTTTTTAAAGTCTTTCTCACTCGGAGCTACTTTGTTTCAAAAGGAGAGTTCTTCGAACAAGTGGATGTAGTCGCAATGGTCAGTGCAGTAATAACCAATCTCTTTATGTAGAATTTTTAAAAAAAAGACCAGCGACATGGTTTCGGTATGTAGGTGATACTTTTGTCGTTTTGAAACACAGTATAAAGAAGCACAACTGATTTTTTCGACAACTGAACAGCCAACACTCCAGTATCCAGTTCACTATGAAGACAGAAGATGAACAACAACTGGCCTTCTTGGATGTGGTGAAAAAACGAGACAATAAACTAGGTCATACAGTGTAAAGGCCAAAAGTACGTAATAATTAAGACCCTGATGAAACGAGCTCGAAGGATTTGTGAACCATACAATCTGCAGAGGGAACTCGAACACCTGAAAACACAATTTGAGGCTAACGGGTACACTAAACAAAGATTGAACATGAGACATCGAACTGCTAAATTTGAATGTTGCTTTGAATACACGGCACCAAAAACTATAAATGCATTTAAAGATGTTTTTTTACTATCTACTTTCAGTAAATTTAGGTCAACTCTGAAAATGTGCTTAATAAATATGCAGAACAATTATTAAATTAAGCTCTTCAAGCTATTTGTAATGTTTATAATTTCCTAGGGAAAAGTAAAAAACGGCTTTGCCGACCTATTTCCTTGAGCATGAATATTGATCCAAAAGATCAAAATTGATTTACTACCTCCCACACCATATATATCATACATATTCAAAGTTACAAACCGCATAGGAAGAATTCTTAAAAGGCACGACATTAAAACTATCTTCAAATCTACCAAAAGATTAAACAGACTATTAGATCAACAAAGGACTAGAGA
Source organism: Abscondita cerata (assembly GCA_030710515.1). Taxonomy (NCBI): domain Eukaryota; kingdom Metazoa; phylum Arthropoda; class Insecta; order Coleoptera; family Lampyridae; genus Abscondita; species Abscondita cerata. Next base: position 163,951 of record JALBCR010002403.1, on the reverse strand, counting down.
AACCCTCTTTTAGTAGCTGGAGTTTACCGAAAAGTCAGCTTTAGCTAAACATGCGCTTAGCAATGGGAATCACAAGATACTCTTTGAAAGTTGCAAGTTACTAGCAGCACCTAATGGTTATCATAACATATTAAAAGAAATATCTAAGGTACTCCTTCCTTAATTTATTTATTAATTATATCAGACGACCCAGGTTTCAATGCTTCAAAGCATCGTTATCAAGTCATATTAGTTAGTGATACTATCGAGATCCATAAGCATCCATAAAGCTTCAACAGAAAGGAAAAAACCTGAAGATTAACCAGATCTCGAATCCAATTCTCAAAAACACCCAAACGGCACCTTTAGAAAAACTGAATTTGACCGGTACGATGTAAGCTCCGCCCCCTTTGAACCAGTATAAATTCAACCTGGGAAACCGAACTCATCAATCTACATTCAACATCGGAGATGGGGCGACCGATGAAGATGCTGATTACTCGCGTTAGCCAAACGTTAGGAAGATGGCATTTAGATTCCAATCTACATAATACTACTCTAAAAACAGGCCTCGAAATCCTAAATCAATAATTATAGTATTTTGCGTTTTTAAATTTCACCACCATGTATTTTAGAAAGAACCCAATTTTGAGAATGAACAACACGCTGAAATATTTTACGTGCTACAAATACTATTTAATTTTGATGTAAGTAAAACCAATATTTATATTATTCAACAAAAAACCGATCAAAATCATATTTGAAAAGTTAAAAAAAAAAAGAAAAATTAAATTAAATTGGTACAACTGGCTGAAAACGAAGTTTTGAAATCACAATAAATTATGTAATCAGTAAAATATTATCCTGCTTGGTAAATATTTTAAATATTAAATAAATCTTTTTTATTTACTTTGAATGCAGAAATAAATTCAAAACTCAGTTGTCTACGAAAAAAAAACAAAATAAAAATGATAAATGTGTTATTTCTTCTTCCATAAATGCTGTCAATACAAAATAACTAAACCTATTGCCTGAAGATTTATAAAATTATTAAATAATAATTATAAGGATAATATATGCAAATGTAAATGCTTTCGTGTAAACCAACAAATCAATATTTGAAATAGCTACGTGTGTCCGAATAAAATTCCTTAAACATCTCATCTGTAACCGTAAATCACACTTTCTTGTTCAAATTAAAAGATAAATTTACCTTAATGGTCTTAAAGTGTATTGTTGTATGAGTCTGTGGGTGAGATGATTGCGAGAAAGTTGGTAAACACGAAATTATCGGTAAAACCACGACTTTGACATTTAAATTAGCAAGTAATAACGTAAAAACGACTTACCTTGTGTAGAAAATTCTTCATTCCAAATTAAACGTCGCGTTTCCAATTTCTGTTGCGAGGCGCTGGTGGATTTTGTAGATTTTCCCTTCGCAGAGGGTGAATGATTGAAAATCCCAATACACACAAGCAAATGAAAAATCTGGCTTGTGTCATATTCTACCTGCGACTGCAGTTGATGATAACAAATAAAAATATTGCGTCGTTCACGTTGGCTTACACCTGTCCGTTATCGACAAATTTCAGAAAATAAACATTGTCCGGATTTATACGCGAATAAAAAAACAGCTTTTTTATGATAAACTATGTAGTTTATTTGACTTTCATATACACTCACAAATTGAGAGGCGGCTCAAGCCGTAGGATACAAACATTTACCTATTAAATATTATTATTAATATTCATGATTTAATTGTCCTGCAAATTAACATTTTGTGCATAAAAACAATATGATTTCAAGAACAGTCCATCGCTAAATCTATAGTAGAGCAACAGTAAATTTCGTATACAAAATAAAGCAATCATTTCTTTAACAACAAAATAGAGAAAAGACAAAAAAAATGAGGAGCAACCCTAAACAAAATTTGTGATGGCCGAACATATCTCTCACACATACGCAGTCATTTTTAAATTATCTTAACTAAACATTTATATTTACATCACATAACGAAAAATAAATTATCTTAATTGTTTTTTGTAAATTTATGCAAACTTAATCTAAAATCACTGTTTCAAGTCTTAGCGCAGCGTAAAATTAAATGTTAGCTTTCGCTACAAAAAGCTCTAGAAAATAATTTATACAACTTATTTAATTAACTAAAAAAAATAACTAATGCCGATTCGATTATATTTACAAAGATGCAACCAAACTACTGCATAATTGAGATATGTTCCTTTTTTCTTCAATGTGCTATGCGTTTAAAACAAAGATAGATACTGGCTTTATACATACACGGTATTTTGTCGGCAACATAAAAACATTTATACAAAATTAACAGGATATTAACAATAAATTAACACAATGACCGACAAAGGGGGTGTAGGATAAACTGCACGCAGAACTTAAAAAATCAAAATAAGAGGGCCCAACGTAAATAAAACAACATAATAATACACACAGTAAAACAAAATCCTTCAAAAAATAATAAACGGGAAAAAGTAGAAAAGCTAATGTTAGTGCACTGGTACGGGAAGGATGATAGGATAGGGTGCATCTTTGTAAACAAGCAAAAGCGTTATGCATGAGAGAAAGGGCTGGACGGCGAGACAGCAACGCAAAAAATAACGAGTGCGTTGGTATCCCTTCCAACCGCAGATTATTATAAAGTACACAAGAAAAAGAGTATTAGAAATTAGAGAGCTAATCGTTCAATAATTTAAATGGCGAAAAATCTAGTAAATTTGTAGTGTATAAAAAGTAAGGGTAAATTTATGTTTTGTGTTTTTTTATCATCATCAATAAATTTGCGATATGAAAGATATTAGGAACCACGTTACGGACACAAAAGTCCTTTTTTTTCTCAATATTCAAAAAAACCAATTCGTATGCGTAATTACACACTGACTGCCCTAAATATATAAGATGCAATAATTAATAATATAATATGAATAGTAATAATAATCGTGTTATACGTCAGAAGGTGGTAGCTCGTAAGACTCCACGTGTCACATTCATAGCATTGCTAGTTGCGAGGTAAACCGGGGTGGCGAAAGCGGTGCCGCTGGATGATGAGGTAAATGGATGGTTTTTATTCGTTCGTTAAAAATTTATTAATATAAAGCTCACCCGCAATAATAAAATAAAAAAAAATTTTGAAAGCTCGGTGTTAGACTTAATTTCGATATGTGGGGGTGTACTTTTCTTCATAAAAGCTAGCACCGCTTCACCGGCACCGGATTCGCGCTATATCAACAATCACACTTAGTTCCAAATAAACTCACTAAAATGCGAGGCAGGTCATACCGAAGTATTTCCCAGTTTTGAGTTCTTTTGGAGACGTAAACCTAGATTATATTTAAAATTTTAAATATAATTTCTACTACTATATATACGTACAATGCCGGTGAAAACCAACGTTAAAACATAACTATATTATTATTATTACTTAAACACCATATAAGTAATCGATTATTAGCAATTAGTAGGAACCAATTTTCATTTTTGCTGGCATGAAAGTACCAGGTTTGTGGGATGACGGGTGATCCATGAAGCGAACGTGGGGCGAGCGACCCCGCGTACCTTACCAGCTGATATACATATACATATATATGATAAATACAGCATTTGTCTTATTATTAACTTTTAATAATGTGTCAATAATAATAAAAGTTTTTTGTTAATAATTTATAGTAATAATAATCAATAAAAAAAGTGCCCGCGTCCGATTATGCGAGTAGTTGTTGAGGAACTATCGGACGGGGGCAATAGGAACTTGTTTTACTGGGCTGCCGTATCAAGGCCCGGGCCCAGCCCCGGGGCCGGCTGCGGGTTTATTTTGGACCCTCACTAGAGTGCCGCATGCAGTACATCAACTACATCTCGATAGGAACATTTTGTTATGTCGTAGTTTGTTAGACCGGAACACACCGGTTCAGAAAAATCGTTTATGAGGAACTCTTGCGTCTACCCTACCTATCTATGTACACTTTACTCCGGCCAATAGTATATTATTCTTTCAATTTTTGTAATTATACTTAGGCGACATTTGAAAACACTCATTGTCGTAGTAACTATACGTTGCAATAGGAATCATCGGACCTACTCGACTATACAACATTTATACAACTACACTGACACATCTACGATATAACGTTTAAAAATATAGATCAGCTGTAAATATAAAGTATTATTTAATTGCTTATTACGTTTAAACTGATAGTTGGAGTTCTTAATTCATTGTAATTCATTTTAGAACGCCATATTTCGGCTCGAGTTCCTATTAGCGTGACGGCCGCGTCCGATCACCCACGGTAGGAACTGTACGTATGATTGTAAGAATAAAGATTATCGTGGGTAGTCGAATACGACCATAAAATATTCAATCAATAAGTTAAAAAACGTCAAAATATCAGGAACATGAAAGTGGCTCAATGTCCAGCGCTCGTTAGGGATTGCGCTACGTCACCAGGTGTCAAAAACCGCCTTTTCGTAGGATCAGGCGGTTGGCAAAACGTATTTGGATTTGAGTCCACCACACGGGCAGTATCTGGTCGCGCTTCTTGTGCCGCCCTCGCGGCTAAAAGCGTTATTTGATTCACTACATCTTCCATTTCGTGACTTAAAGGCGATTCCGACGGTGGTGGTAATGACGAACTCACCTTTGCAGTTTTCATATGAAAATCGCTTTCACAATGCCTCGAAAATCTTGAAACGATTTAAAACGTTCGAAACCAACGCAATATTTACACTCGTAACCGAACTGCACTATCCGAAACGCGCCACGACTTTCGAGATTTCCACTGAAGCACTGTCTTTGATGTATAAGCAATGGTGATTCGCCCGGAAAAGCTACCCTACACTTTTTACACACGAAACACACTTCGACGTCCATTTCGCGGCCAGGAAAATCTGCCTGACGTGTATTCATCGCTTCGGGCATTCGTATCGTTGTTACACCAGGATCTGGATTTCCGGCCGCCACCTGCTCTAGTACTGGAGTTGGAAGCGGCAAGAAGGACGGTCCTGCACCCGTATCTAAAGTAATCCTCCAGTTCCTCCTGCAAAAATATTTTCGTAAAAAAATTACCCGCAAACACGGCAAAAGCAAATCAAGTTGCGTAATGCATTGAAAATACCATTGTAATATAGTACCTAGAATGTCCAAATTTTGAAGTCTGTGTTTTGAAAACAAAAGACCTAAGCACACACCTTGCAATCAACAATATAAAAAACAAAATATAGTATAGTTAAAATTAGATTCATACAAAAAAAATTATTATTGCATGTGAACTTATGTAGAATTCTACTTCTTCTACAAAGTCAAACGACTAAAAATGTATTAGTAGTATCTAGTAGTAAATAAATGGTTGTGAAGCCCACTTTAAATAAAAAAAATCGGGTCTAAAGTACAATGTAAAGTAAATGGGCCTTCCTTAAAGACATTTATGGACACCCCACGATAAAAAAACTTCGCATAAAAGCTTCACTCTACACGCTTGTATCGTAAATAACTGCTCCAAAAAGTTTTTTCAAATGAGCAATTTCGTCCCCTTCAATGTATCACAAGTAAATTTGACATGAATTTTGTTTTAGGTCTGACAGAAATTGTTTATTGACTGGAAATGTTACATATCAACCACTAGTACTAAGCTAGCGACAAAGATAACCAACTTAAGTTTTATCCGTACCAAAAACAAATATATCAGCTTTGATAACCGGAACGTTTTTTAATGAGGTAAAATCGAAACTTCAGCAAAATCCAACTTTATTTGACAGAGTGCTATTTTCTTATGATGCTATATTACACAAAAATGTTACATTAAAAATGTTATACCACTGAAAATCCAAATATCATCAGGCAAAGTATAATTGTTAGAGAAGGTATAATTAAGAAACGCCCGGACCCCTTCTGGAAGGTTCCAAAAGTTTGCTGGGCGAGGCTACGTTTTGCACCCTAAAGTAGGAGCTTCTTCAAGGCCACAAAAGAGTGTGTATGTTTCTCCCCTTTAGGATGCGAAACGTGGTCTCAACCAGTAACCTGAGTTTTTTTCCGGAACATTAGCACTTTCCAAAAGAAGTCCAGGCGTTCCTGAATACGTCCCTGGCAAAAATAATTGGGTACCATGTGATTAAACCGCAATTTGTTCGAAGGTAATTTTTGGTAAATTATTTTCCAGTTCGCTTGAAAATGTATCCCGCGTTGTCTGAAACACTAAGTACTACAATAATAATCATCAGGCAGGAGCCACGCGAGGTGGCAGACCAATTAGTGAACCATTTAAAATTAATTTTTGAGGGGTATAAAAAATCGATGATAAAAACAAAATTAAACTGGTATATTAAAATTATTTTAAAAATAATTGATAATTTATTTATATTTTACACTTCGGTTTGTGATCATTTATTAAAAAATTTGCTTGTATTAGAGTTGTGTTACAGTATCACATGGGAGCGGTAATATTGATTCTGCAGTAATTTTTCATAATGCCTCAATTTTTTTAGATTTCCGGCTACACTTTTTACTACCTTACATTCCAAAAGGTTCTTAAAATATAATAGTAAATAGTTGGGAATTAGTTTTTTTAGTTTCTTTTTCAATCGAATGTAAAACGTGTAGCTTGTAGTTACTTTAAACAAATTATAGGATTATACAGAATAAAATAACAAAGTATAACGAGATAGTTCCGGTTTGATCGAAAAAAACCGTAACTTTCATTTAATCATTTGATTAAACTTCAAACTTTAACAAAAAGTGAATTTTTCGTACCCAAAAGCGGGCAAGAAGGTGTTTCCTGTCAGCAAAAAAATTGTGTGCACCTCTTCCAACATAGGGGCCGAAAAAGAAAAACTTTTTTGGCGTTGATACACAAATAATTATTATTTAATTTTTATAAACAAAACTTCGTAATCTGACTCTCTTATAGCTTTTTAACGGAGTCACTTTAAAAAAACTTCTCACCTTTAGCTAGAATTGTATTATAGAAATAAATAGTTAAAATAAAAATTGTAGATAATACAATTTGCAACTTTTCATTCATACCTTGTTTAAATAAATAACTTTTTTAAATAAAAAAATAAATAAAACTTTGAGTTTTTTTCGAATATTTCAATATAATGTATGAATGTAAGCTTTCACGGCCGTTGTCACTAAGATTATTATCTTCCGGCTCAACCAGGAAGGTAATAATCTTAATTTCAAAATATTTATATATTTTTTAATTTTCTCTTGGTACCTCTAACAATTACTTAATTTTTTTTATTTTTTTTTATTATAATTTAAATCATCATTCCATAACTTACTCAGGGTGTTCGATAAATGTGAAAGTTATTTTTAACAGGGTGTGAAGTAAAACCGATTTAAAAAAATATAGTAAATGTTCAAAATTAACGGAATTGTAAGTTTTGAAATTTGTTTATTCTTCGCATTCTCTTTAATAAAGAATAAGTAGCGTTGAATGACTTCTGCGTTTTAAGAGTTAACTGTGATTCAATGTAAGAATAGGAACATTTATGAAAAAGTTGTTTCCGTACTTGGTCATCAAGACTCTCCCGGACAATAAGGAAAAAATGGTAAACCCGAAACAATTCCTTACAATAATAATAGCTACAGGTAGTTTATAAAATAACAAAACGTTGACCATTTGTTTTTTTTTTACTTTTCTAAGACATATACGTGGAAACATTGTAAAAGAATAATACAAGATTTTGACAATTACTACCTGATTTTAAAAGAAATTTAGTTTACCCACAGTTTCTTTTAGAACTTTGCTTTTTGTTTTTTTTTTCTAGGGTTTAACGAAATTTGTGCCAATCTCCTCAACTTCTAGATAATTAAAATTCTGATAATTGTTGTGACAAAGAAGTAAAACTGCATCAGATGTATTATCATATCAAGTTTGGATATTTTGTAAATTGGTCGAACAGGTTATCAACAATGACTGACTGGAGAAAAGATGTTTTTATTGTGGAATTTGCCACAAATTGATTGATATTTCATCAACATTTTTTGGTGTACATATTTAAGTAGCAAGTAAAGTGTTTGTTTATCAAAGTAAATATAATGTACAATATACATATTACGTCATTCGTGATTGTTTTTAATTTTAACGTTAAATTTTGCACAAATTTAATTTTAAGGATGCAGAACGTTAGTAATAATTTAATTAAGAGGCGGCACCTTTAGCATTAATGATTGCATTGTATTTGACGTTTTCAAAAATATAAGAAATAAAGGTAAGTTTTCGAAATTAAAAGTTTTTTTCGCTGTTTTTGACAAATTAGATTTAGTGGAATATAATCGTCGATTTGAGCAACAGTGCACTTTAATAAAAGAGTGATTTTGTTACTTTAGAATATTTTTAAAATATTCTTGCACACACTTTTTTCAGAGAAGTTTTATTATTTAACTGTAAATTACGTTTACTACAACTTTTACTAAATCCAGTATTTTTTCACTTTTTTCGAACCAAATTTTAATTACAAATAAATAATTATATTGTTTTATTTTAATGTCAATTTTTGTCTCATTAAATGTTTATTTTAAATTTTCAATTCAAATGCAGGGTGCTCTGACTAATGACGAATACAGGTACAGGTATTGTAAATGGAAATCAATAACTTCTAAAACGTTCATTTTAACGTCTACTATTGAAAAATAGACAAAGAAACAAATTACCATTCAATAACAGAAGCATATAAAATAAAGACGACGTTTAATACAAACAAAGAAAATAGTAAAAATGAAATGAAGTTTTAAAAAAATATCTATTGTAACCAGTTTAATGATTTTTTTTTCAATTGTTTTTTTTTGCTCATTACTAATTTTATCATTAAAATGCCAGAACTGTACTTTTAAAAAATTATTAACCTTAAAACGCTTTTTACTCCAAATCTTATACATACCATGGGAGTTACGCAATTTCCAAATCACTTTAACTTTTGTTTTTATCTCTGTGCGCTTTCATCATATAAAAGTAGTTTATCTAAACCTATATTGTTCAATGATAGAATTAGTAACCAAGATACAGTACTAGTACAAATTTCTGCTTAATATCTTCAATTACTATAATTATTCAAAAACAATTTAGTAACAAAAGTTACATTTTCTCCAAATTTTATTTGAATATTTTTTCTAATTTTTTACAGGATGGTCCCCAGAAACACATTCCGTACGCTAGTCTAGAATTCACATTGGCCAAAATATTTAGATTTTTAATTAATTTAGTACAATGTATACTCCAGTTCAGATTTGCTTCTAATTCATCTCCCAAGAAGCATATATTTTTGGCTTTCGATAGATTTTCATTGTTAATTTTAATATTTAAGCTTTCATTCAATACTTTACGCTTAGTGTGGAAATATATAAATTTAGATTTATCAATATTAAAGTGTAAAATGTTAGAATTTGACCAGTAATGTAAGTTTTGAAGAACCACATAAGGAATAAATGCCTAAATTACTAGCTAGTTCGATTACGTACAGAGAGAACAGAATTGGTCCTAAAACGGTTTCTTGGAGAACCCCACTGTTCACTGTTTTATATGTTGAATTATTAATCAGAATTTCATAATTCGCACAATCAAATGCTTTACTTAAGTCACAAAGTACTCCAATACCATATCCACCAGTATCTGTTATAGCTGTAGTCGTAGACCTCATTGTTTGAAATCCATGTTGTCTATCACTTAAAATGTTGAATTTTCCTAGGTAACTTTGTAATCTATTGGCGTATTAATATATTTTTCAAAATATTAAGATTAAAGTAATCGGCCTGTGGTTTTCTACAAGTTTAGGGTCGTTCTTCTTATACACTGGGAATATTTTAGTTATCTTTAAAATATCTGGAAAAATTCCGTCTATCAAAGATTTATTAATTAGCATAGTGAATGTAGTTAGTGGTTCGTTTACGACCACATTTACTACAAAACATGGAATTTCATCATTTCCCGCAGAATAGTACATACAGGGTGGCTGAGACCAAGTGTTACCAAATGAAAACGCTGTAATTTTTTAACTTTTGATTATTTTTATTGAAATTTCGTGGAATATGTTAAAACAAATTACATTTTATGAAAAACATGTTACTGCTCGATATGACCTCCTTTGGCTCTGATTATTTGATTCAATCTTCCATAGAAAGCATTGCATGCTGACCAAACGTGAGCTTGCGGAATTTTATTCCATTCTCGAACAAGAGCTAACTTCAATGCATCAACACTTTCGTATTTTGTAGGGGACACCTTACTCTCCAAAATGGACTATATGTAGAAATCTATTGGATTTAAGTCCGGTGAATATGGTGGCCATTATTTCGACGAAATCAGCCGCGGAACGCAATTTTGTAAAAATTGCTGTGTCACTTGAGCTTTGTGTGACGGTGCCGAGTCCTGTTGGAATGTCCAACGGTTCGTACCAAAGTGTTTACGTGCCCAAGGTAGCAAAGCATCGTTAAGGATCTTTTGGCGGTACACCTCTTGGTTTACCTTGACTCCCTGTTCAATGAAAACCAGAGGAGTACGTCCATCCGCAGTCACTGCAGCCCCAACCATAACAGAAGCTGATGATTGCTTGCGCATGGCAACTCTTGCGTCCAAATTATCGTTGGACTTGTGCTCTAACCAAACACGATCATTTTGTTTATTCACATACTGTTGAACGGTGAATATTTTCTCATCAGAAAAGACAATTTTTTTAATCTCATCATCGTGTTCTTTTATGCCTAACTTTTTTTGTGTCTCTGTAAGATTTTGAACTTTTTGTATCTTGTAGGGCTTCAAGTGTAGTTCATTTTTCAATATGGTTTAAATGCTGTATCGTGAAACATGCAGATGTGCTGCTAATTGATTAGCACTTTGACGAGGATTTCGTTGGATTTGTTTCATCACCTTTCGAATAATTAATTTTGATGTTGCTGTCTTTTTAGGACCGCCTCTGTTGCGTTTAGCGATGCTACCAGTTTTGTTGTATCGAGTTACGGTTCGATACACAAACATTTTATTCACATTCAAACGCTGGAGCTGACGAACTATTGCTGTTTGTGAATTTTCAGCCAAATACAGTGCAATTACACTATTACGTTTGAATTCCATTACGATTTTTTTATGAAGATATTAATTTAGAACAATTCTTTTTTGGCCACATGTAAACAATTAACCAAACTTCAATCTGTCAAAAAATTGACTCGCGAAAATAAAAACTACACAAATGACAGCAGACTGAAGTTAGTGTCGTTTAGTCTCAGCCACCCTGTATACAGGGTGATCCATAACTATTGGGACATAGGCTAACGGCGGGTTATTTAGGCTAAAATATGACCATAGGACCCAATACTTTTTAATAAAATATTGCTGTGGCAAAAGATACAGAGTGTTAAATTAAATGTTTTTTTTTGTTCATTTTTTGTTAATAATTTCACTGTAAATTTATCAATTCTTATCAAAATCAGCAGAGAGGCATAACTTTAGACCAAAAACATTATTTTATGTACTATTTCACTATTTGTTGTAGAGGGCGCCACGTGAACCATTCCTGATGATGAAATTTACTGGTAACTTTTTTTGAGAAAACTTCTTAGTGATTTTGATTAGAGAATATGACGTAAACATTATTTCTACACAATATTGGTACTCTTGTTCAGATACGATAATTTCATCTGTTTCCGAGAAAAACCAAGTTGAACAATTTGTAGTGTCACAAGGGATTTCAAATATTACTTCATTTATTAAGGGTAAGTTTTGAACTGTCAGATAATTATGCTTTTTTGTAGATTTTGATAATAATTGATAAATTTACAGTGAAATTATTAACAAAAAATGAACCGCCCTTAACCTATGTCCCAATAGTTATGAATCACCCTGTATATGATTCTACAAAACTAGGTTCTGATATCACTTACGGTTTTGTATACAGGGTGGTCCGAATTTCAATTAAGTGTATGGGTATCTTGTTAACCGTAATAGATACAAAGTCGGTTACTTGCTTATTTTGAAGACAAGTAAAATGACGTAAACAAATTTAAAATTATCCGATGATTTCGGAAATATACGTCAGAAACCAAATTTACCGAAAATCTTTTTTCTGTGACATCGCTCTATTATGCAAAATTAAAAAAAAAATATAAGAGTTTTTTGTGGTATTTTGCATTTGATTTACATTGCCATTCTTAGAATTAAAATATGACGTTTCGTCTTTTCAGGGCTGTTACCATCTTCATTTTTTTAAATACAGTCCTATATTTTTTATTTCATGATTTTATAGTGCTTGATGTTACAAATTCACTGATATGTCACACTTGACCATTTTGCAATGCTACATCTGAGAAATAATCATCAATATTATTACGATATACGCTAATCTTTTGAAATCAACGTTGCCTTGGATGTCTTTTTAAATATTATATTTCATAAAAATCAAGATATTTAAATGTACTGAATGCTATCGCATAGATAGCGCTATGCACTTTAACGCACACATGTCGTTACAGTTAACTGTTGGCATTTTTCTTAGTTTATACTATTCACACGTGTCAATGTTTTACACAAGATGTCGTAAGACACACATTTTACTTATGTACTGAATGATGTTTTTGATGAAATGGTTTGAAAACTCGAAGAAAGAAATGCTGTATTTTATGCAAGATGGATGTAGTTCTCACAACGCAAGAAGGGTTTAACAATACCTAAATTTCTTATTTCATTGTTATTGAATTGGTACAAATGCACCAGTAAGATGGCCTCCGCGATCACCATGCCTTAATCCAGTGGACTATTTCATATGGGGCATGATCAAAAATGAAGCGTATGGGAAAGATTCTCCTAACAACGTCAACCAACTTCGGCAAAGAATAATTGAAACATTTGCAAAAATTACACCAGAAATGGAGGCCTATGCAACATCTCAGATATCTACAAGAATACAATTGTGCATTGATAATAACGGAGAACATTTTGAACAATTTTTATAATTTTCTATTTTCTTAATTTAACTTACTTTAACTATTATTCTGGCTTTTTGTAGAATGTATTATTTGTTTTGTTATTAGGGTATTAATATTACTACTTTGAATTAATTTTAAATTTACCCTATTTTTTTGTAACATTACTAACCTAATTTTACATCTAAAGCATTTTTAGAGGTAACATTGCAAAATGGTCAAGTGTGACATATCAGTGAATATATAATATCAAGCGCTATAAAATTGTGAGATAAAAAAAAACAGGTCCGTATTTAAAAAAATTAAGATGGTAACAGCCCTGGAAAGACGAAACGTCATATTTTAGTTCTAAGAACATCAATATAAAACAAATGTAAAATACAACAAAAAATCCTTTAAATGTTTTTAAAATTTTGCATTATAAGAGCGATATCGCAGAAAAAATATTTTCGGTAAATTTGGTTTGTGACGTGTATTTCCGAAATCAATCGGATAATTTCAAATTTGTTTACGTCATTTTACTTGTCTTCAAAATAAGCAAGTAACCGACTCTATTACGGTTAACAAGAACCCCATACGATTAATTGAAATTCGGACCACCCTGTATACAAAGTAAAATATATTTTTTTTAATTTATATAAAACCTGCATTCACATTTTTTCAAGTCTTTTCTGAGTAGACTTATTCATCACTGATTTTTACAAATGTTAATATTCTTGCAAATGAATAATTTTCAAATTCAAATCATAGTTGGCTATAATCATTTTTGTGATTTCTATAAACCTACAGGGTGTATTTTAAAATCACCTACAAACGAAAACTGTGATTCAGAATAAACCAAAAATTTTTATAAACGTTTTCATAAAATCAAAATTGACAAAAGATATTAAGTTGAAATTTGGCACACGTAACTGTCTAATCAACCATAATCAATCACATAAATTTCAGTCCAGTCGGTACATCAAGTGGCGTAGAATACTTTAAGCCAACTAATTAAAGTAAAAAGAAAGTATACGCTCCTGCTCTTTTAAGAAAAATATTTTGGCTAGAATCAACATTTAATTCTACAAAAAAATTATACTTAACATTTTTTAATTAAGTACTGCGTTTTTGAAATATTTGTATTAACAAAAACGTACACATATAGCATGCGATAAGATAGGGCAAAAAATGTTGAATCTAACAAAATTTTATTTTTTCTCAAAAACAGAGATTTACATTTTTCTTAATTCAAGTAGGTTATAGTATTCTACTGAAACTCGTACGATTAATTGTACGAGTATTTAATGAGACTATCTCAGCTTAATATCTTTTTGAAAATCGCATGCAATTTATTTTGGATTTTACTAAATACTGTGATTGTTTCTGTCAATTGGAAAAACGTTTCTAAGCATTTTTGGCTTATTTTAAATCACATGCCAAATTTCTAAAATAGCATTTTTACTTAATAAACTAAAAGAACGAGGACAGTCCGATAAGTACTTAGCCTCACCACCCGATGGCGCCACTATCGCAAGAAAATTTTACAATCGTTTAGTACATTCTTGTATCGGACTCGTAGTTTTGTTTTGACCGCGTGTGAAAGCCAGCGTGCCCTCGTATTTTAGAAAAATGAAAAAGATCAATATCTGTAGGTGCTTAGATTTTTGTTTTTGGAAGAGAAATTGCGCAGAGAAAGCAAACATCGCTCGGATGCTGTGTACAGTGATTCTTCTCTTTCGTTGGCGATCGTCAAAATTGGTTTAACAAGTTTCAACATGGTCGCATGTCGGTTTTGATGAACCCGGCGCAGGTGCTTCAAAAACGGCTACCAAGAAGGATAACATAACAAAAGTTCACGATCTCGTATTGATGAAAAAGCTGTCGGCGCGATGGGTGTCGCGTATGCTCACTCCGGACGACAAAGCACAACCGTGAGCCAAAGGCAATCCAAAGAAGTTTCTGCGTCGTTTCATGGCCGTCGACAAAAAATGGATCCACTAGTACACACAAGAGACCAAGGAATAGTCGAAACAATGGCGAACGTGTTCCGAAGAAGGCGAAAACTGTCCTATCGATGACTACCGTTTTTTGCAATTCACAAGGTGTGATCTACAGCGACTACGTGGAAAAGAGTAAAACGGTCACAGAGCTGTACTAATCCGAATTATTGGACCAATTCGACGCCAAATTTCAGAAAAAAGGCCCCATTGGGCGAAGAAAAAAGTGCTCTTCCATTATGACAAGACACCGGCTCACACCTCCACTGTCGCCATGACCAAATTAGTCGGCTTCGGTTACCAACTGCTGCCCCATCCATCGTATTCTGCAGATATGGCCTCCTTATTGTTTCCAAACTTGAAAAGTCACTCGCAGAAATTTGAATCGAATGAAGAAGTCATCGCCGCCACGGAGGTCTACTTTGCAGACTTCGAGAAGACGTATTTTTCAGACAGGCTAAACAAGTTGGAGCATCACTAAGCCAAGTGTATCGAGCTAAAAGGTTATGTTGAAAAATAAATCGTCATTTTTACAAAATTTTCTTTTTTTTTTTTTTTTTTTTTTTGAAGGCAAGTAGTTGTCGGACCACCCACGTATATTAGAGGTATTGCGAATCTGATACAAATAAAGGGAGTATTTTATGTCGTATCAAAACATTTAACCCAGAAACTTTAGTTGCATTAAAAGAATAACAAAAAAACTAAATATAATTCCAAAATATTTGGTATAACTATGCCTTACATGATATCATCTATCTAAAACCAACAATTTTTAATGTAAAAACGAAACTTTGAACATAATTGTATTGACTATTTCAGCATTATGTGATTCACTTCTAGTTTCATAACCTAGTATTTTTATTTAAAAGTAAATAAGTTTATGTCATATTTTCATAAATAATAGTAATTTTTCTAAACATTTGTGAGGTCCAAAATATTCTATTCCAAAAATTGTCAAAATGTTTTATAGATTAACGGATTTTTATAATTAATGAAATTATGACCTCGAAAATTTTACGTTCAATCCTGTATAGCAAAGACATTAACAGATAAATGTCCATTCGATTTTTGATCTTTAACAGAAAAGGTATTTGCCATAGGAAACCATCAAACATGGTGTGATCACATAATAGAAATGATACAAGATCTACCAAGTACAATACGTGGGTGCGAAATATGTGTAGCTTGTATGAGACAGAGAAAAAATTTTTCAACTGACCTATCTTGTTTTCTGAAACCAATAGTAATAGCTACTTATATCTTGGTATATAGGGTCACCCACCAAAAACGAATTAGACAGATTTTCGACCTGTATATAAGGGGAAAGATGTACCCCAAAAATTTAACTGGCAGAAAGTATTTTTAAATATTTGATTTGAGAGACTTTCAAGTAATGTTTAAACTTTTTAGAGTACATCTTTCCCCTATTTGAGTGACACTTACATGATTAGAATTATCAACATTGTTTTCCCCATTCAAACGAAAATCGACGTGTCCAAGCATTTTTTGGATGGATATCTGAGAGTGAGAGAAAACCTGTTTATTTCGTTTTCGGTGGGTCATCGTGTATAAAATACGATGAAGACTTATTTTCTTAAATTTAAATTTCCACGGATAGTTAGAATTGGCAACACTCGCATGAATACTGCATGACGTCTTAGCTGACAAGTGTTTTGAAAAGTGATTGCTGCTAAAATTCCTATAACTACTATTGCTATAGTTTTAGTAGGAGTAAAAACAATACTACAGCTCGTAAGTTTTCCGGACGGACAGGTGAGTCATAAAAGTTGCTGAAGATAATGAATAATTTAAAAACATCAGTGAAATCTCGAACATTATAAAAACACACATGAGAACCAGCTATAAGAACGCATGAAGAAAAAATAGTATTTTTCAATTGAAGTTAAAAACATATAATTGTTTCGTTTCGATAAAATAATCTATTTTATTCGCACATTCTGACTATTTGTCAAAAAAACTAAAATTAAGTGGGATCACAAAATGACTTGATAAATTTTAAAAGTGACAGATTGAGATCAACACAACTTAATTTAATTAATGCTTAATATTTAGTACCTAGTGATCGATTAAAAATGTTGTGCAACATTCTTTTTAATTTAACTGATAGAAACTATTCCTAAAATATACTTAGTTTTTACGTTTTAAATTTACTTTTCATTTACTGACTTTATAAATATTTTTTGGAAATTTGAAATTTGAATTTTTAAAAGAATAACAATTCATTTATTTTTGACTAAGAATAAATATTTTGTTCTAAGAATTATTTGTAATAAATACAAATCGAAAATATAATTGTTGATAAAGGCATTCGACTGACAAAAATATTATTAAGTGTGTTAGAATAGTATCGCAATGTTGCACAAAACACTTTCAGGAATTTACATTTAATAACCAATAAATAAATATTAAACTAGACAAGTATTACTTTAAGTGACTTCAACGCCAGGTTGAGCTACAAACCGTTGATGACTGCGTGTTTATGTCAGTGTCATTAGTGAGTAGATATTTTATTATAAAAACATGCAACGAATATAATTATTTTTCTAAATTCCATCTACGAGAGATATTAAATTAAAATAAATGCAGTTTAAGCCATCGAATGATTTTTATTATTGTGTTGTGCATATAAGCGGCCATTCAGAAATACAAACTGACATATTTATAATGTAATTATAGGTAACATATGTCCTTAAACGTCTGCGATGATTAAAACTATTGGGTTAAAAATGTACCGAACGAGTTTATCAGCAAACCTGATTAGAATGTATTTAAAATCCATAAGTCCCTAACGGCCCCATTAAAAATGCTCCACACGTTCCGAAATAAATAAAGAACGCCATTAGAATCGTATGCAGGAGATAACATACTTGTCAATACATTAAATTAAACATTCTACGTAATCGACCAAACAAATAATGCGCCAAATTAAACTCTTCGAATTTTAACGTTTCGAACATGGAGAATTGGAATTGAGGCAAGCCCAATGTTACTCAGCCTTGTATAAATTTGTATCGCCGTTGTGTCTTAGATTGAGTCTGATTAAAATGTAGTTAAATCGCGGCCCACTCAATCACAACAACATTTATTTTGGTGATGCTCTAAAAGGATCATTGACTGGGCAGAGAACGTTCTTTACTGTTTATATCCACGAATAATTAATGATTTTACTTGTGTTATACTACAACGGTTCCTCGTACAAACGAGAATTTTTATTGCTAAAATGGGTACTCTGGCAAAGTTCGGAAACGGATATGAGCCCCCGTTATAAATAAATTTAAGCGAAAATTTACCGTTGTAAAAACTAACAAGGGATGGGTTTCATTGTTCTTAAATTACTTCGGCAAATCTCTCTGTAAATTTACAGTTACGGCCGTAACGGTCGATATTGTCGTTCAGGTAAAGGCGGTAATTTCGTACCCGAGCAAAAATTAATAATTCGAAAACGACGAAAAAGAAAAATAGAAATGCGAGGACTGACAGATGTCTCAATTAAACTAACACGTAAACACGTGTAGATAGAAACGAGAGAACGTATATAAAAACACAATCAAGAACCATTTGTATTTCGGAGGTCGCGAAGCCAAAAATCTGACTCGTCCACAGAAACCATTAACATAAAGAATCATAACATCGCCAGAAAAATAACGTTCGCAAAATTACGTCTGAGCTACTTTTTAATTATATCGCGGTTTGATTAAAAAATCCGAAGTCACATAAAAAATAAATTGCCTATTTAATTGCAGCAGACCAATTTTCAGTAGAGAGCTTTTCCTAAAACAAACTTTTAGTAAGAAATTGGACGGCTGGAGCGCGAGGGCGAGGGTTTCTTAAAATTTACTTTTTCGCTCCGCGAGTTATAATAGCGTAGGGAGGGTTGCTTTGGGGTGAGATATGGATTTTTGCTTCCGACGCTCAGTTTTTCTGAATTATAAAATATCTTCGTCCCAAATACGTGCGCTTTATATAAAATCATTATTGAAACTTTCTGGTTTTTTTCCTTATTTCTTTCTTTTTTAAACAAAAATAATTATTATTGCGCAATAAAAGTACTCGCAATTGGGTACCTACTGATTAAAATTGTTGTAAGTCAGTGTAAAAATCTGCAATGCGGTAAATTTTAATTTGAAATTAAACTTCAGTCTTTTTTTGTCTTGTCCAAAGATGGCCACCTACATATTGTTAAAGTTGAACAATTCCACGTGCAGTTTTGAAACCAATAAAATAGTTGAAATCAATTACATAAAAATAAAACTTTTATTAGTTGATATAATTGTCGATACAGAGTAAGTAAATTAAAGTTGTTCACGATCGCAAAAGCAATAATCTTGACACGTTTAAATACAATTTTAGTAAGACTTGGACGTTAAATCCACATAATAATGTTTAGACAACATTTACCTTTATCGCGCATTTAAATTTTGTTGGTCATAAAATAAAAATCAATATGATATTTATGCGTTTTAAGCAACTTTGACTTTTATAATCGCATATAAAGTAATAAAATTACGATTTTTCCTTTGCTCTCTTTTTTTTCTCGTAAAGATCGTGTTCGCAAAGGTAGAATAATTTAATAGCGTTTAAGTTTTTGAGTTAAATCCCAATAACAATTAAATTAAACAAAGATGGCCGCTCAAAATCACTGTCAATTAAAAACAATAGGAATACAGGAAGACGGACATGACGTCAGGGCTAATTAGAGTGTGAAGCATCCCTAATAAAATGTAATTAGTCGGTTAATAGGGATACACTAGTTAAAATAATTACACCATACAATTTACACGAATTATTGTGGTGGAGGCGTTGTAATCTGTGCTATAATTGCTAAGCAAACTTAAAAGATAATTAACTGGATAAATAGTTAATTGGGCTTTATTACGCACTACCTCTTCAAAGTTTCAAACTTCATAATTTAAAACAATGCGACACTTGTTAATTAACAGATTAGAGTTAAAAGCTTGTAAAATCAACCCTTTCGCGCAACAAGTGGCTACAAGGGGTGAAACGATGTTAATTTCACAATTAGCCGCAAGCAACCCTTGTCAGCTAATTAAAATCCATTAAAACCTAAGTGGCGGGAACTCGGGAAAATTCACTTCACTCAACAGTAATTACGGCGCTGGAAAACTCCGAAAGAATAATAATTAACTTAATTAACTCTGACTTAATAAGGATTAAAACTGATATTATTTTTAAAAAGCCAATTTCTTGTTCCGAAGTTTTTACTGTAATTTTGTAATTAAATAAGCCATTGCAAATTCGAATTTATCAACACAAAAAAATTCTATATAAAAGAAAACGAAATCGCCCCGCCGTTTTTCGCTATTAATACTTATAGTTAAAAAGAGGGAGTTGATTCATGCGTCTCCAAATGGAATTTTCTTTTCAAACATGTTTTCCACGTATATCGGAAGTAAAGATTTCCCGGTGTGAAGAAGTAAACTGGATCGATAGTTTAAACCCGCGGGTGCGTTTAATGCGTAAGAAGCCTCATTTCTCGAGGGTGCAATACATGCGTGACTCATTTTTTCGATTCTTATTAAGGGGTAGAAGCAAAATTTTTGCACATAAAAAATGCAACCCCTGTAGATGTAATCGAAAAAATTACAAAAGATAAAAAGCGGATGTTACTTTATATTAGGAGGGGTTGATTTCTATCCTCTTTGCAAAGAATGTCACTTTGATTATATACTGACCAATTTGTTTTTAAAATTGGGGACGTAATTCAAGCGAACTAGACACTAGTTTGACACTAATGGCTATTACTAGTATTCCTATCCGAAACGAAATAAATTATTTACACTTAAATATCCGACCCTGGCTTATTACTAATTATGCAATTAAGCAATTAATATTATATTAAGCTCGTTTACTGACCTTTGAAACAATAGAGGCCAGCAAGGATCCAAAGTCACATTGAGAAGGATCTTGCACTGAAATAGTTAAAACAAAAATAATAAAAATTTTAATCATAAAAAATTTTAGTTTTAACGTAAATATGTCAGGGTCAGATGCAAACTCATACATTATCAATAAGGGTGTAAGTCGCTACACCGAAAAATTTTTACACATGTGACAACTCGTCTTAATACAGAAAATGTTACAATAAAATTTCAGGTAAAATATATATACACACATAATTTTGAAAAATCGAAAAATTTTACTTGTTTACACAAAGTCTTCAACCCCATTGTTTCTTTATAAAAGAATTCAGAAATTTCGTTCAGCATCCGCTTAAAATGCACACTTAACAAAAAAAAAGATTGTTCATTCATTCTTTTGTAAGCTTATTTTTCTACCTGGAACGGTGTTACAAATTAGCTAAGGTCCTAACAACACCCCCAGCTTAAAACCTAAACAAATACCTTGCACCCTCCTGCATCCGGCAAGTTTTCTGATATACGCGGTACGCATTTCAATGGGATTCTTTGATAAATCGCTATATTTTATTGTGCTAACTGAAAAACTGTAAAATAAAAATCTAGAATCGAAATCGCGTTTGTGTAATAGCGAGAGACAATAAAAAATAAATTATAACCAAACCTTTAAGAGGACGTTACGTTTATTTAATACTAGTTAATCATGCAACATTTAAATATAAAATGCCCCGTACAAGATGGTACAGTGGCCCGTGTGCGCCCCCTTCAGCTAAACCTACCCCTTGCCAAATAAATCCAACAACTGATTGAACTGCTACTACACCCCCTTAACCCAAGAAAAAATATAAATCTTTTGTCATGCTACAATTCTTCTTTCGTTTTTCTAACCATTGTCTCTTAATAACATTTATTACTCATTTCGACGATAATAATAACCCGGATTATATAAAATAAATATTTATTTGTCTAGGTCTTGTTGAAATTACTTTTGTTGCAATGCTTTCCGATTTCCCAATAGATATTTATAATTCAGGACGAAAAGAACGAAGAGAGGACCTAAAATCGTTTTGATATAGAATGTATTGCGTGCGATGCATCAATTTTATCAAACTTCATTTTCTACTTAATTTATTCACAAGGTGCTCTATATATTATTATTCTGTTCCTTACAGATAATTAATTATTTGTGTGAAATAACCTTTACCATTACTACATCGTTTTAATTTATTTGAATATAATTTCGACATGCAAACAAGAAAGAATTCCACGAATTTTTATTTTACTAATTTTCCAAGCTAACAAAACACTACAAAAACATGCATTTCGCTTCCGTTTCAATCACGTTAATGAAGTTTTTTTAAACGGTTTCTATTATTTTATTTTTCGAAAGATAATGATCCTGATTTACTTTTCATTATAGTTTAAATGCAAAACATAATTTTTGGAGCAAGCGCTTTTGTAATGGCGCAATTTAATTTAAAAGAGTTGGCATTAAAGTTTACCTTGGTGTAAAGTTTAAAAAAAATAAAATAGCAAAATTAATGTTCGAAAAATGTTCTTCACTGAAACCAAGATGCGTGAAATAATTATTAATTGGAAATATTGAAGTACCGTAGGGAAAGTGATTCTTCAAACAAAAATTTTGATCAAACCCAATTTAAATGAATAAATTTAGATTCTACAATTCAAGAACAAAATTGTGCAAAGAAGATAAAAAAAAGTTTCTGCGTTGTTGTTATACTTCGTAAAATGTAAATAATTTTAAGCAAGAGATAGTTGATGTCACCACCTTATGAATAGTTGCCAATGTGCTCAGATTAATCATAATGTTTGGAGACATTTATGGTAGAGTGTAAAATGCCGGCATTATTAAGAAAACATTAATCCAATTTCATATTGTTGATATTTGTTTTAAATAATTTATATAAAAATGAGGTGTGACTGATTCCACCTCTATTAACTATTATCAATGTCAATTATTAAAATTTTAATATAAATACTACCATAAACAGATTATTTTTAGTTTACTATGCTTGAAAAAGAAATCAAAAAATAGTTGCATCGATGGAACTTTTTGAAGAGAATTTTATTTCGATTTATTAGTTATAATTCACCAAAATTTTTAAGGAAAAAATACTGCAGCATGTTCCGATGATTTTTGTAGGATTGCGTTCGACTACCCTACAATGATGAGCTTCAAATAAGGCAAAACACGCGTATGCAGATACAGTTCGTAATTCTGCAATTATCAGTGCCTACTGTTTTATTCGGTTGGCAAGAATTTAAATATTGCGTTAAAAATTCATAAAGAAACCCAGAAACGAATTTGTTTCGGGCATCTAATTTATCGCTTTATATTTTAAATTACAAATATCAATTTTTATAAATATTCACTGACAACTTAAATTGTTTTTTCATGAAAACAATAGAAATGTAATCGTGTACAACCAGCAGTACAAGCTTTTCATCTTATTAACAAATTATTTCACGTACTAGTGTATGTTAAACGCACAATTTGTTTATATGAAAATGATAAACGTAACTTTGGCTTTTTGAAAACGACTACGCTTTTCCAAAAACAGGCCCAAACACTACTTTACAGAAGCCTAAAATATTTCTCATCCAGTTAGAAGAAAATTACCACGCTGAACAACAGGAAAAAGCAAGCATTGTGAACTTCCATCAATTGAATTACCTTGAAAAATACAAGAAAAATATTTCAAAATATTGAAAGTTCAAGTAAAAATGCTGGTTAAGGATTAGAAAATCTGAAACCAATCAATCTTCAATTTTTGTATAGATTCGGGAAGAAGCTGTGAGCAATCCAACAAACCACTAAGCAAACAAAGCAAAACGTGTTCTAACAATAGTGACGGAACGTAGAAAAAGCATGATACTCATGGCTGTCCCGCTGTACAAAAGAAGATTTACAGTTACGTTAGAAAGAACGGGCAAGTAGGACTTCCTCAGAGTTCCTTAATTTTCCGTCTTTATTAGTACCCGAAATTCACGGAAGATTTTCAGTTCCCTGGCGAAAGGGTGATAGTATCAGAATGATTATATTTATACCGCAATGATGTACTTACAAATCGTAATACCGTAAAATCGAAAGATCGTATGTTATAAGCTGATCGTAGTGGAATATTTTTCAGATCGGTAAGTTTGGAAAATGAATTAAATTCAATACTAAAGTGTGTTACCCGAGAGAAGAAGAAATAATCGAAATCCAACAAAACCAAAAAGTTATTCAGTCATTCAACCAATAGCGTTCTAAAAGATTAAGAGTACCAACAGAAAAAGATAAAAATAAATAGTAACCAAAATACCCTACATAGGACCAGTTTAAAAATAAACAAGAAATTGGCAAAATTAAGGAAATAAGATAGAAGACGATTAAAAGATTAGAAATCCATGAAGCAGTAATAATAAGTAGAAATCACAATTTTAGAAACATGTTTAAAGAAGGTAAAATAGAAAAAAAATTCTTCGGTGTTGATTATACAGGGTGATTCATAACTATAAAAATTTATCAAAATCGGCAAAGAGGCATAACTTTTTACCATAGTAATATTATATCAAGTACTATTTTATCAATTTGTTGTAGAAGGTTGCCACGTAAATGATTCCTGATGATGAAATCGACTGGTAACTTTTGATAAAACTTTTAGTGATTTTGATTAAAGAATATGACGTAAACATCATTTCTACACAATATTGGTACTCCTGTGTAAATACGATAATTTCATCTGTTTTCGAAAAAAACGCAAATGAACAATTCGTAATAAGTCAGAATGGATTTGAAATATTACTTCTCATTTATTAAAGGAACTTTGGTTACGTTTTAGTCTGTCAGATAATTATGCTTCCCTGTACATTTTTGATAAAAATTCAAAAAAATTTATGTGAAATTATTAACAAAATGATAAAGAATTTTTTTTATCTAACGCCTTGTATCTTTTTCCACAGCAATAGTCTATCAAGGCATATTGTATCTTATGGTCATATTATAGTCTTTAGCCCTTAGCCTATGTCCCAATAGTTATGAATCACCCTGTATATTCTAAAATGTAAATAATTTTATATTCAATTAGAAGACAAAAATTCGATCACTTTTTTTTTAACTACAAATATTTTGCTTTCGAACAATAGGAACAGGACGTGGAAAAAGGATAAGGGGACGGTCTAATATCCAAAATAATGTAATGGGAATTTTCAGACGAGTTAAACAAGACGACACTCATGGCTGTACAAAGGAACTTTTATGGTTCAGATTTGGAAGGACGAGAAACCTTACCAAGTTCCCTAAATCAACATATTTGCAAAATAAAAAAAGATTTCTAGTTCTACACCACTAATTAGATTTCAAACACCCAACACAACAAAGTATCCAACAAGTGAGAATCAACAAAAAAACAAAACACAAGTTTTAGAAAATGAATTAAATTCAATAATAAAGTGCAAAACCTGAGAGAAGGAGAAATAATCGAATCCGACAAGCAGAAGGAAGTTACACAAATCAACCATGAACGGAATAAAACTTTATGATACGAGGTTCCAAAACAAACAAATAACAATCAACACAGCATACTGACAAAATCGAGAAAATAAGATCGGAGGTGATTCAACAAATGAAAATCCATAGAATGTCACTAACCCTATCCAAAAACACTTGGCTGTTTGGAATAGCATCTTTATGCTGTTCTTTCTACGACTTTCATGCTTATGTAATAGTCCTACAATCCCATGTCACCTGTGTTAAAGTTCTAATATATTCCTAGGCATTTTCTGAAATAAATTTTTAAATTTACATTTGGTAAATTGTTTTGTGCAGCTGATTGGACTCGCTCTAAGAAAGACATACCACACGTGTGAAACCACCATTACCCAGATATCTTTTGATGTGGGAGTATTATGGTTTTTATATTTTTTTCACAATTGATGGTAATGATAACGGTAACCGTTCAGTGCTTCACCAGTCTCCTACTCAAAGTTGTCCACGTAAAATTTGAGACTCTAAATCTCTTGACCAATTGTTAATAAAAAAATTTACAAAATTTAAACAAATAGTACGAAAAGTTCTTTCTTCTATTTAAATTTGAAGCAGCGACTTATTTGACAAAACAAAATTTTGGTTGTAGATTTTAGCCCAGGAATTATGTATCTTATTTTCACATTTGCTTCTCATCTGGTGATCTTCACTTTCTTTTTTATAAAAGCCTTCAGCAACCACCAGGTTAACACAAAGTAAATTTTTTCACGACGCCGATGAGCAGCGAAAGCAATGCACAGTAGGTATATTTTTCTGAATATAATATTTTAAAAAGTCTATCTATACTTTTATGCAAATTTTTATAACTCTATAGCCAATGCGATGCATCTACTTTGGGATAAGTTAAAGGAGCGTTTTGGTTGTTGAACAAAAATAGTCATTTACTGCAATGTCACTGTTCTTAAAGATGGTTGTAACAGAATGAGTTACAGTTCAGTAGAAGTAACAGATTATTATTGTCATTTCTTCTTATTGAACTACTGAAAGCCGAGGAAATAGGGCGAAAGGACCAAAAACACTCAGACTGTTTGTTCTCAAAAATGAGGAGAAACTGCAGCAAAAATTTATCACAAAGACCGCAAAAGTTTTCTAAATTTTTGCGTCTTTCTGTTGAACAGTGCTAGAGCACTACAAGAATTCATATAACATAGTAGCTCTAATTTACCCCATAGTAGCGCATAGTACTGTACCGCATTGTGTGTAAAAACAAGTTACAGGACAAGTGTGGACAACTGAAAAATGTGCTTTACAGTTCAGGAGACCAAAAATATATTTGTTGGTCCTCCTTTTATAATCACTGATTTTACATCACTCAAAAGCGGCCAGAAACACCCCTTTAATTTAAACTGGATTTGTTTTGGAACTATTACCTATTTTGAGATAATAGATAATACTGTAATATTTTTTATGTATGACATAGTTGATTAATTTTGATAGGAGGAGATGAAGATGAATTGAAGACTCTGATGCAGAAAGGGGATAAATAATAAAATGTAGATTTCCCAGTAAAGGCAAAACAATTTTTTAATTATGATAATATTTTTGAAAGTTTTTATCTGATGTGGCTAAGCGTCAATAACATTTGTTTCTCAGTTAAAATACAATCTTTGCACAAATAACTATAGTTTACGCTTAATTATATTTGTGGTGCAACAAAAGGATATGTAAATGCTTTTCTATAACTTTCTATTTTTTGAATTTTTATCGGGTGTAAGATGGGAGAAATGACACTCAAAAATATTTTCGGTGCACAATATGCCAGTATAACTACCGAATCATTTCCAATCGTATTACAAACAAAAACTTTCTCAATAAAATTCAAATAAAATACATCCATTTGTAACGGTTGTTGTTTACAAATAACGAGAGAAAGCGACGGCTCTAGAGGAAACAACCTAAAAAAACAGCTACAAAGGAAATTCGGCTCGATGTAGCGCATTAAATTCGTGAAGGATACAGTATTTATAGGAGTTAGAGAAGCCACGTCCGGCTTCGTCGGTGAGTGGGGGGTCCTTAAAAAACTGTAAAGAAATAGACTGCTGCCTAACAAGGCGTTACCTGGTGGGTAAAGAAAGAAATAAAACCGACGAACAGGAGATCAACAGGTTTTACTTAAGGTCTAATACGCTATATCGAACACAAATCAGAGAGACAGACAGATAATTCAATACAACATACAAATCTTAAGGTACTAGAATGTGACAAAAATAGAGAGACTGTCGCATATAGCTACGTGCGTTAGCAACAACAATAAATAATGCTCGCAATTAATGTGTCGAACTTCAGGTAAGCTTTTTAGTTACACCCAAATTAAAGTTAGCGTTCCAATTAAGGATTGGTTATTAAGAAGGCTCTGCGTTCACACGGCGACTTAAAACTAACTTAAGCTCGGATTAAAAAGGTAAGTACCTCCCGCCAACCCAAAAGACCTTTTGTTTTAGCTTTATCCGCTCGAAGTAAAGCGCTCGAGCTCGTATTAAGCTGGTTAAAAAAAAACAAACGTTAGTTGTGAAGCATACGCCAAATAAAAATTTACTTAAATACTAGAGATCAAACCGTTCAATTTATAAAAGGCTCCAATAATTCCAGATGAATATCCTCGCAAGGAACCCTTAAGATGATGATGTGAAAATAAAAATCACTCCCTTCCAATTTGCTAAGGTTTCGTTCCAAAAATGTCATTCTTTGTGACTTTCGCTCGCTAACTTCAAGAAGCCTTCATAAAGATAGCATAAGTTCCAGCAAAACGTGAACTAATTGAAACCTAGATAGTAGTTATTCATCCCTCCACCTTAAGGAATCCTTCCGAGGTTACTCATCTCTAATTACGAACACTTTAAACTTAACTGGTAGTGTCGCAATATAAGGTGTGCTTAAAAACAATAACTGTGTGGCGTAGGAATATTAAATAAAGTATTTCACTTAATTCTTAAAATGATAATAAGAAGTGTCACCACAGGACGCAGTCTAAAGAATAAAAATGAATCAGGTGAAAGTTGAAATTAAATAAAAAATAAGGAACTAAAGTTAATCACATTTTGATTATTTAGTCGGCGACTCGGAGGCATTTTACGAATGAAAGAAAATTTATTAATCTAACAAAACCTCAATTTGATAAAAACAAACTTGGAAAGTATGGCTATAGACAATCAACAATCAACGTATTAAAACAGAAATGTACGAAACTTTACAGCAGAAGATATAAAATTTCTATACCAAACAGTGGGAAACTTAAATCATAAATTCTATGTTAAAGTGGATAAAAGTGAAAAATGGGACACCCAAAATTATTAAAACATTGTGTTGATAAGAGGAGAGAGAAAATGGGCGAACATGAGAAAATATCAAATTAAAAAAAAATATGATGTGTGCTTAGACACAGTCTCGTGGTGTACACGAGACACTACAAGGCAGCCAAGATACCATTAACACACTCACACTGACAACAAAATCTGGCGCAATGTTAGTTTGGTGCATCAGTTTTTGACGTCTGCGTCAGTTTCCTAAAGATGACAGTGTTTCATTCATTCGATAAGTTCTTAAAATTTAAACTTTTGTACCTGATTTTAGTAATTTTACAGTGTTTGAGTTTTTTGGTAATTTTAGAGGTAGGTTGATCTAGCAATATGTGAATAAACTTGAGGTTCTTCTCTTCTATACTTTGCCGTACCTATTTAAAACTTTAATTAGGTGTGAAAATTTTGAGGGATCTTCTTAGATTAAATGGTTGGTGAGGTAGGTTGTCTCAAAGTAATTGGGGTTACTTGGCGCGCGTCAATCTGCCCGAACACTGAAATGTTCGTCTTTTAGATTCAAGTTTAAATGAGAAAAAAACCAAAAAGAGAACACCAGCAAACAAACAATGTTAAGGGTTGTAAAAAAAGAATAAAATAAATAAACAAGAAAAGTAAAGAATAAATGAAAAAAAAGCTAAAGAACGGAAAACTCATGGGACTTTTAGGAAAAGAGGAAATTGACAATAATTACAGACACGCCAGAAAAATAAATTCCCAAAAGGAGAAGCTACTTGGTGATAAAATAAAAAAAAGGAAGTAAATAAAAACCTGACAGAGAATAAAACTTTACTAAAGAAATTACAGAAAACTCAAAGCAAAGCAAAAATGAGAAAAGTTAGTGACTCTGATGAGGGACACAGTGAGGAATGTTTATTTTTATGTGTAGAAATTTTAAACATAGTAAACAAAAAACATGGGTCAAAATATATCGATGGATCTAATGGTTGTTCTTTTCTTTTTACTTTTTGTCATATTTCATACCAACAGAATATGTTTAAGTGAAAAAACTTTATTATAAAGTGTTTTTATCCAGATACTTCATTTTAAATCAAATTTAATTTACGCCCACCTACCCATTTTTACTATGAAATCAAAGGGTGTTGATGAAACTAGTATAACGTATTTATTACTGGAAATTGTACTAAAATTAAAATAAATGTGTATTTAGCACTTATTCTTAAAAAAGTTAACAGTATGTTTGTACCTTTTTCATCTTTCTTTAATAGTCTTTGTCATCGAAAGTTGCTTGAATCTGTGGTTTGCACTGCAAGAGCTTTTTAAGTTCTAAAGAATTTAAAGATCATTATTGTTTATCTTTAAAGTTGGCATTCAAAACCAAATTTAAATTTACAGTTAAAGTGGTTTTGTTTAGAAAAATATTTGATGAAGGTACTGTTTACAAAAAAACTTTTTTCTTAAACCCTTACTAAATGCACCACAGTTTTGACTGTAAACAAACAATATCCCGAACGTGTTTTTGTTTTAGGTGGTAGCCACAATAAAAAAAAGTTACTTGTCAAAAAAATAATCAAACACTGTTATTTAGTGGGTAAATTTGACATTCAAGCTCAGCAATGGCTTAAAAAGTCAGAGTGCCCACAACTGCGATTTCAATATTTTGTTATCAAGTTAGTCGCCTTATCTGACTTTAAGGTAATCAACTACTTAACAACCTATGTTAATCTAAAAGTATTGCTAGATATTATTTAATAAAAAACTACAAAAACCTTTTCTCAAAATTGTACAAGTAGTCTTTGAGATATCAGAATTTTTTTTTGCTAATACCTAAAACTTCGCCAAAAAAAATTTAAAAAACCAATTGTTGAAATTGTAATAATTTCTTTTATGCATTTAATATAATGTTATGAGATTTCCGTATCTCTAGCAGAGTAAAAAAAAAAATAAACAATGTCTTACTGGTTACTCAAAAAAAATAAACCTCATCAAATTTCAGATTTGTATTGCAATCAAGTCTTGTAATTGTGAACACAATTTTATATTTAAAAAAACTTTTTTCAAAGCAAACTTTCTGGTTGGTAGGTACTAAAACAAAAATCAAGAATGATCTCATTTGTTACATAATTTTAAGATTTTTAATCCGGTTTAAACAATTTTTACAAAATTTTTAATTCGACCTGTGTTTGCGAGAAGAATGTTAAGTGGTATAGAAATTAAAGTAAATTGCGCGCGAGAAAAATTTTCCATCGAAAATTAAAATTCCGCCAGCTTGTGTATTCAAAGCAAAACAGGAACATAACAAATAATGTAGGATTTCTCGAACAGAGGCGGTTTGTAGGCGATTTCGTGTAATAAATGCCCGGAGTACTAAGCATTATCAGAATGTATAACTTAGTTAACAACGCTATTTTAAATGACCAAACTTAACCAATAATTTAAGTCTATAAAAACTGGTATCATTGTTCTGCGGTAATAAATTTAAAGTTTTCACATTAAATCCTTTTCAATTCTGAGCTGTGCTTTTTTTGTGGTCGGAGATTGAAGATGTAAAATAGAATGAGCTGTATTTCTTTATATTCAAATGAGCCAGCGGACTCCGGTGGTGTCTTATGTTTGCCCTTACACTCGTTCAGTCTAAATTGGAATTTTGTTATTTTTCCTCTCGGACGTCGGCACAATTGCGGAATTGCAAAATAAGTGTTGCCACAATTAGTTTGAAAATGTTGCTCTGGCAGTTTTATTTGTTTTAACGCAAAAATTTACATACGACAAAATTCCATTAATCTTGGCGACTTGAAAACCCCAATCTATTACAAATAAAAAGTTGAAAACTGATTTTTGTAACTAAAGGCCATTAATCATTTAAAACATAATACGTAGTTAGGGGATTTTGCATGAAAAACATTTTTTATGTACAGAAAATTACGGATTGGACTACTGGGAGATGGCAAACACCTTAACAAAAGACTTCGTACAATGAATTCCACCCTGTCGACGTTAAATACCCCGTGTGTTTTCATGGAATTTCGTCTCTATTATTAAGAGCTTTAGTACGCAGCTACCAAAGTATCGAAATTCTATTGATTTCAACTGAAGGCAGATGTGTTATGGAATTAAATAAATTGATAAACGTGCGGTGTTTTGCGCGCACCCCCTTTCAACATGCATAAAACTTGTTAACTACAACAAAATATGATTTTTATCTTAAGATTAGCCCTTTCGTAAGAACTGAACAGGAACAAAACGTGCTCAAAGATACCGACCAATTTCTCTTCATTGTCAGAATTCTAAATCCCGGATTAGGACGATCCTTCCTGGCCTTGAAGCTTGCATTAAACAATGCCATAAACCATTGTATTAGGATAGAATTTTAAATTAAATTTTATGGTGCAAATGGCTTCAAGTTTTGTATTTATGGAACTCTTTTATCCATACACATAAGTAAGGGTGACTTATTTAATAAAAGGACCGAACGAAACTTAAAACTTACCCATAATGTGCAAATGAACCCTTGCAATATTTCATTTTCTATTTAAAATAAAAATCACCCTTTTTATTGTAAGCAATATCAGCGTGCGGCAATAATAATTATTAATAACGACACTTTTTGAAAGCGAGATTAAATTATGCGGGGCCCGTCCAACACCGGCGTTTCCATTATTAACAAGTAAACCGACCATAATTTAAAATGTCGTAATGTCTCAAAAGGCGAATAAAAAACTTAATTAAAAATAGCCGATTAAGAATTCAAGATATTCAAGATAAAAATATTGATAAATCGTCTGTCAAAATGGTCAAACGATTCTAGCGGCTTCATTAACATAAAGTATACCAAACCACGGATGAAAATATTTACAAGAGAATGATGCTTCGGGTGACAATTCCACCCCGTTCCTACGCAGAAAACAGGGAGCGAAACAATGAATATTAACAAGTAAAACCGTAAACTGGCTATGGCTGAAAAACAAACTAAAAAAAGTACCGAAACGACAATATTATATTCACCCTTGGCAGGTAACTGGACAAAAGACAGAAATTCTCCTTTTGTTACTGTTCCGAATCGTGTGGGTGCTCTGGCCAGGTAAGGATTATTGGAGGAATGCGTTGGCATTCAACATAAATCATAACTACTGTTTACCTTGCTGAACACGAACAAAATGTTTTTATTAATAAATTTCGAAAACGTCTTTCTTAAACGTAAAGTTAAGAATAATAATAAATTGCGCTTAAGGGCGAATTTACAATTTCGAAGCTTACAAGACCTAGGGGCGCACATGGAAAGTACTCGAAAACGAAAAAAATACAATCTCCCTACGAAGCCAAGCATGTAATGAATTTCAGCGTCTTCTTATCCGTATCAGCGTCGCAACGCGGAGGCGTCTTCTCAAATGCAAGTGTTACGTCCGATTCGAATAAGCGCTCCCTAGTTCCGCTTTATTGCAATATTCACCTCACTACATTGACATACGAGATGTTCTAAATTGAAAAAGATCTTTGACTCAAAGTTAAAAATTTAATATTTGCTTTTATTTCCTTCTTTCTGCACTCCTCTTAATAATTTTAATTCGGTAGCTAAATTTGTTAAGACAGAATTTCCACTCTGATGATGATTAAATCATTCGGTTAGTTTAACAGAATCGGCTCTATGCCTCGAGCAAAGCGAATTTACCATTGATATCATTGGAGTTATTGATTGATTAACACGACTTTGTATTGCACCCCTTCCATATGTAAGTATATTTGGCGAAAGATACACTCGATGGAGCAAAAAATTCTCATTTGTGTGAACGTATCTAACTTCAAACGAAAATTTAAGCAGTAATGTTACGTTCGCATCAGATGCAGTAAAAAAATTAAAAACGTAATAGTTTAAAAATTTCAGATGCTTTAGTAATTGTTTGGTTCATTAGAAGATGAACAGGGTGTTTTAAATTATTTATTTTCACATAGTGTTTCTACAAGCGATTTACTTCAAGATCCAGTTGATCCAGTCACATATTAATAGGGGCGAGAACAGAAATCGTTGATAGAAAGATTATAAAAAAAATAAAGCAACCATAATTTACTAACAGTTCATTTAACGCAGTTTCAGTTTTAAACATATCATTCAAATGAACTGAACTTCTCCCAGTCGCTTAGTGTTAATTTTGAAAATGAAATCTCCTGTCTGAATTGATTACAGTATGTTTGTTCCACCATATGATAGGCCTTCTTATAGGAGTATGTTTTGGAGTGGACTATTCAAACTCCATGTACTAATTCGTGCCAACGTTTCGGTCAAACGACGTCTGACCTTTATCAAGGCAAAAAAGAGATTGTTGGAGTTACAATAGTAAAAAGTATTTTCTTTTCATTTCAATCCAGTATTTTTTTATATTATTATAAAATGTAAATAAATTAATTAAGACGTACTAAATATGGACAACACTTAAAGCAGACAAACAAACATAAAACCTTGCGTTGATAAAGGTCAGACGTCTTTTGACCGAAACGTTGGCACGAATTAGTACATGGAGTTTTAATAGTCCACTCCAAAACATACTCCTATAAGAAGGCCCATCATATGATAGAACAAACATACTGTAATTAATTTTGAAATAAACCACCAGATATGTAGGCTGTTGCACCATCTTGTTAAAACCACACATGTTATTATCCATATTCATCCATCTACTTAGACTGGAGAAAAATTTGAACCAATATAACAGTAACACGGTTCTGCTTTAAAAAACGATTTTCTATAGAAAAGTTGCACCATACTCCAACTACTAACGGAAATTCTGACTATTGATCACGCTACAAAGATGAAAATGTGCATCGTTTGTGAAGAAGATTGTCTCAAAGATGCAGTTGTTGCGCAATCACCATGTAATAAGTGACTTTTGAGACCTGTTTTCCTAAACGTTGTACATCTAACATCGAACATCTAAAGAACCTGACCATTCTTGTTAGCGAACGTGTTAGGAAGAAGATCCAAACAACGACGGCGTGTAGATCCGAATCTAGACGACACTAGTGTTTCCTTTTTTTGGCCAAACTATATACACATCTTATTATCGTTGTTCATCCCTTAAATTATACTGGAGGAAAAACTAAAAAAAACACGAATTCCATACATCGAACTATAGGAAAGCCGCACCGTTCTACAATAACTAACGGAAATTTTGTCTGTTGATCACGTCAGGAAAATAAAAATGTGCATCGTTTGTGAAGAGGAATGTCCGATAGATCTTAACACAAATTTGTATGAGTTTCCAAATCTCATTGATGCAGTTGTTGCGCAATCAGAACTTTGAAATAAACGACCTGTTTGTCTAAAGTTTAACACCCAATTGTAAATATCTTTTATTAGAACGAGATCACGACGATCGATCGCAAAGTAGATAACTGGTGAAGCTGATGATACAACCATCCGTAATTGCACAAAAAAAATTAATTATTTGGTATTCTCGAACAGGGCGTTAGCCTTCAACCAATCGAGAATTTAAAAAGATGCAGACATATTTTCCTGCCGCACATTCTCATTACCTCATACAATTTCTTCTTCACCAAAACATAGTGTAGGACTATTAACACAAGGATTTGTTTAAACCATTGATAATAAAACTTGGTTAAACAATAATTTTATATAAACGTTCATGTTTGTTCTAACAGAGATATCCAAAAGTCTACTTTTTTAGATCAAGTGTGGTACCTTCAGGAAGTACCTAGAATATTCGAATCGTGCATACTGCGTGTGATCAAAACAATATAGCTATTTTGTTTCGTACGAAGTGTCAAAAAAAAATTCCTATAAGTGTTTTCTGTTTTTTAGATCGACATACTTTACATGTGGTCTTCGTTCATTACTGTACCCTTGTTTTTTCTACCCAAACATAATCTGGTCTCTCTCTGACGTTTTGATAAATTACTCAACATTACCAAAGTTGTTCACTCTGAGGGTGTTTAAAAACTTATTGAAAAAACTTGTATCTATATAGTGAAGATGTTTCCAACAGCAAACTTCTTCCTATGGAGATGTGAGTCTTGGAAAACATCTATCTGAACTGATTTTTGTTGGGTTAGCTCCAAAACCATGATGTAAAACTCAAAAAAAAATTCTGTTTACTGTTCTAGGTTTCACGTTTCACCTTGAAACTCTTTCCAGGGCCATCAATACTGATGGTAAACTTTTGGAATTAATTTTAAATAAAGTACATCGTTATGTTAGTACGTGTGGTCAGATAATCTCAAATCGCAATGTCACAAAACTTCTTATCAAACTGAAATAATTTTTAAAACTCTGTAGATGCCGGGTGTGAACTCTTCAACACAATATATCCAATTTCTGCCAACCGAGTTAAACAGAACACCTACGTGTTTCGCCTTTTTTGAG
This sequence comes from Abscondita cerata, assembly GCA_030710515.1. Classification (NCBI taxonomy): domain Eukaryota; kingdom Metazoa; phylum Arthropoda; class Insecta; order Coleoptera; family Lampyridae; genus Abscondita; species Abscondita cerata. The sequence continues at coordinate 127,981 of JALBCR010002403.1, read as the reverse complement.
ACTTTTCAGTGTATGGTAGCTCGAACGCAATCTACCATTATTCTTATTCACGTCGATTTTTAGTTTGACAACAAATCCAAAATGTTTTTTAAAAGTAGTCGAAATGCCCTTATTATCAAATCTGTTAGTCTAGTTATTTAATACCGACCAAGAGAATTCTAAATATGATGCATATGTAGACTTTAAAGAATTTTTTTATTTTTTTAATAATTTTAACAAGTTTCATTACAATTCGGATTTTTCCTCTAACAGAACTGAGTAAACTGAATCAACATCGCTCCTCCAAACTTGCACATATGGTATGAGTAAAAAATTTAGATAAAGGGTGGCTTTGGCAAGTTTGATTCATTGTCAGCTAATATTACATGTTATGTAAGCTAACCAGCTACAATCAACTAAACTTATAAAAATAAGATTCAATGATGAACACCTTATATAATTGCGAGAATAAAATGATCATAAAAATCAAAACTGACATATGTAACAGGAGCCATCAAAGACAATGATTTTGTTCTCCATACCGCGCTTAATTACAATTTATTCTACACAAAGGAAGTTTTCTTGTTGAAAGTAGTCTTTGGGAGTAGAAATAATTAAATATGTACATTGTAAATGATTTCAAGAAAAATTCCGTAAGAAAAGCAATTTTCGTTTCTTTTACATAGATAGAAAAAGGAAGGGCAGAAAAAGAGTACGTCCTACTCCCATTCCGAAAAACAAGTAATTAATAATTATTGGTACATTGATTTTTCAAAATTCATGCAGTGCCGTCCCAGCCTATAAGACTCCGGCGTGTTTAAGTAAAAATTATTATTCACAACTTCAAATTCTCATTGATAAGATGTCCTTACTTAAGAACAAATACAAAAAATATAAATTTGAAAATAAAATTGGTCTTTTGGGACCCCTTCAGTGTGGAGGTAGGAAAACAAACAACTCATAAAGATGTCGTTCGTGGATACAAGTTGTGTTTGTGTTTTATAAATTAATATTATTCATATATTTACAAGTTTTAATAATTTTAAACTACAATTGACGGAACCATAAACTTTGGATGATTATATTATTAATTAAACTGACGTCAACTCATACTTGTGTAAGCCTTAAAAAAGCCCTCACAATGAGGGGCGAAACGTTGGCAAGCACATCTTTTTGAGTTTTTCGAGTTGTTTGTTTTCCTACCTTCACACTGAAGGGGTCTCAAAAAACTCATTTTATTTTCAAATTTAAATTTTGGAGGAATACTTACCCAAAAAATATAAAAATAATGTGACCGTAGTTAACGAGATTTGGTAGTACTGAAAAAAAAATACTTTATAGAATAGTAGTCACTATAAAATTTCTTATTACACAAGATTATTCAAATTATGAAAAACCAATTAATGAAAACTTTTATAAAAGAAGTGAAAACTTCCATTATTGTAGATTCAACCCCCAACATAAGTCACCAAGACCAACTTACATTATTCTTAGATATGTACACAATGGAAAAGTAATTGAGAGATTATTTGGCTTCATAATACAACAATACAACAACACACTTCGGAAAAGTTAAGTGAAATAGTAGTCGAGAAGATTAAAGAACTAGGGCTAAATATAGAGAACTGTCGAGGTCAGGCAAATGATAATGCTTCGAACATGTCAGGTCAGTATAATGGACTCAAGAATACGAAAACAAAACTGAAAGAAGGGGGTCCACTGAATTCATGGTGTTAGAGGATAACGAAGCATTAGAATTTAAACATATGGAAAACTGCAGGTATAATCTGGTGTTAGCTGTGAATTTCTCGACGTTAAACACGAACATCTTACCAACCGAATAAAAATATTGGACAGTGTTAACGAACAGCACCTACACAAGTGTTTGGTTTTGTTGAGATTCATCAGTGCAGCTCGAATGTGAGTGATCAAAAATCTCTTTTTCTCGTATGTTTTTTTTTCAAAGTAACTTTATTTTGTGTTTATTGAGGAAATTCAAACTATTATTGTTATTGCTTTATGGAGTTCACTGCAAAATTTGGATATACAAAAAACAACGGATAGAACTTTGTGCACATAAATTTAAATAACATTCATAACAAGGCGTTGACTAAAAAAATATCGTGATGAACATATTCACGGGTGCATTCTTTAACATATGCTACCGTTGTCCAATACATTTTTACCACCCACACCGCCATTGTCAAAAAAAAACTAAATACGAAAATTTGCATAACACAAACTGTAAATTTCCATAATTTTGCATTTTGCATGCGTATCGTACAATAACGTACATTTTTAATGAGTAACAATTAATTTTTTAAGAACGTGTAAAATTTGGATAAACATCGGACTTCGATTCCTAAAGAAAAATTTGGTCGGTGTTCGTGAATCGAAAGAAAAAAGGCTACCATTTTAAACTCGCATTTAATATCTGAGAGGCGCGCAATCAGATAGTTCTAAAATGAGAGTGAATGCGAGTGCATTTCAAGTTTTTTCGGCAGAGATAAGTAAAAAACCGTAGCCTATTCTGTGAAAGACAAAGATTTAAACTCGTCAACTGTAGACGTCTATCTTGATGCAAACTGTCAACCATCAATAACGATTGGAAGAAAATATTGGCTTTAATGACGAAAACTAGAAGCATTTGCGATGAATCGAAATATACACAATACTTTTCCCGAAAAAAAATTAACGAGGCCCTTTTTTTATGCACGCATCTGGAATATAAAATAGTAATATATTTGAATTTTTCGTTCGGTTAAAATGAAAAATAAATTGTTTTGACAGCCAGAACCATCTTGATTTCAATAATTAGCAATTCTAAAAGTTATGCATTTGTTTATTTGTGACCAGACAAAAGGATTGCGGTGACAGATTTAAATATTCAAATCGACATCCAAGACTAAACCAGTCCGTTAATGCTGTCGCCATCACTCAACATTTACAATGAGGAATATGCTAATATACCTCCAGTAAATATTATCTCAATTTCATTTATGTCTGCGAATATATGATACATTATGTTTTCCTGTAACGTAGATTCCTTTCCATCAACGCAAATCATTCGTTCGTTATCAGATTGGTACTTTTCAAGTAACCTCCGACTTCTCCCGCAATTTGCATATAATGCCCTTGAGGAAACCAAATTTTTCGCTCCACTTCCTTTATGCAGTTTATTTTAATTAAAGACCGAAGCACATTAATTTCTAATGCGCGGTGTGTATGTAAATTTTTAAATATTCATTCTTGGAGAGTAGAGTTTTAGGGAGCACGTCTGTTGGTTATCGTGAAAACCACAAAAGAACACTGAACATAACTTTTTACAACAGTTGGAATATTAATAATTTACGTTTAGATCTGGACGTGACCGCAGATGAAGCTTGAAATAACAACGAGACATGCAAGTTTTCGCTTTTAAAAAAATGTTTAATTCGGAAAAGTTGGCTGGCGAAGAGCAAGCAATATATCTATCGGGAGCAGCTTGGAGCAAGGGCTAATTGGGAAAATAAAGGTGTATAGTGGAGGCGGCGCTGGAAAATTCATGCGCGAAGCACACCAACCCCCAAAGTGGAGGCGGCGAGCTTTTCTGGAAACGACAAACCATGAGCTTGATTACGAATTTAACACATAAGCTTCGAAGCCTTGCGCCCCTTAAGTAATTAACCGAGCCTGTATAAAGTCGGCGCGGCGAAATGAGGTTCGAATTGAATTCAAAAGGGACGATAAAACATAACACAAAACATCTCATAAAGCTGTAAGTTCGCTAAATGATATCGTTGGAAGCGTGATAACGGCTTTGGTATGATCAAATGGCTATATAACAAGTCATAACTCTGTTTTGCTATGCGGAATAGTGATTCTTCAGATATTTGACATTCTTTCGTTGCCTACAGAGTTTATTACAAGCGAAGATGCTGGGCTATGTTCAGAATTTAGTGTTACATGACGTTCTTTCGATTCGGACGTTCTTAGAACACTACAAATACAGATTAGTTAAATGACTCTCTTCGTCCTACTTTTTCCTTCCACATAAAGAACTTTTGTCAATACAAATTTGGACGTGAGATACGGACGAAGCTAAAAAAAGAACCTTCCCGATCGATAAATTATCTTAATCTGTTTTGGCCCGTATACTATAAATCGCATTAAACTCGGTGCACGTTAAAAAAATTATTACCAAACTTCCGCTGATAAATTGTAACCATTTTATGAATATTTAAATTGCGTTCGTGTTTTTAATGGCGTCGACAATTAAAATTTTATCGAGAACAAATTAAATTTTAGGTCATTCAACTTTTTCTTCGGATTGATTGGGGGATCCATTAGCATCAGCTGATTCGAAAAATTTTCAAATAAACATTTTTACGAAAATAACAATTCGAAAAAGAGACAAATGCACATAGCTAAGCGTCAATTCGATTTATTTTAGAGACAATTTAAGCGATTTAAAGAAATGGCGCTACTTAAATAGGGGGTGGATGTCGTATAGCAATAGTATTTCGTAGTAAAGCAAAAGGGTCGAACTTTCCTTTTATATCATATGAGGGTTTCAAACTTATTTGGTCGACTATCCGCTAACTTATCTGCGTCCAACTCGAATTGGAATATTTTAAATTCTGAATTCGTTTTCCATTCGTTCGGCGCTGGGGTGGCGCGCGTCGATGTGCTCAGGCGTGTGCGAATTTAAGCTCGCAAATTTGTTTTTTCTTGAAAACGCATTTATATTGAGCCCGTGTTGGAAAAGTCGGCATTAAGTAATTGTCTAAAAAAGGCGTGTAATCAATACGTAACTAGCAAAAAAAAATGTTCATACATCTAACGCCAAAAATTGATCGAAAAAATATTTGGTTCTATTTGCAATTGTAAACTTTTCGTTGCGACTCGCGGAGAAGAAGTACATTAAACTCAGTTTAAAAGTTGTTATTATTAATAATGTTAACATCATTTTTATTCGCCAGTAACGCGTTAGTTTAAAAGTATTATAACTTTTTTATGATCGAACGCTCATATTAAACACCTGCGCGCTATTAAAAGTTGTTCGAACACCTTCTTTGACTTGTTTGGCCGGCCACAGGCAGAATAGTTCGTAAATAAGTATTGTATAATTTATAACCTGGTTTGAGTTTAATTCATGCCTACTTCTCTGTCTAACCACATTAATTTCCAGTATTCTTCTTGCTCCAGTCTGAGCGCTGTAAATTATATTAAAGTATTGTAGTCTGTAGTTTGGTTTTTAACGTCTCAAGTATTGGCATCGCGAACGGAATTCCTTTACCTTAAACAAATGACCCCAACACTGAATACCAATTTCTTATTTAAATCGTAACTCTTTTTTTTTCTTTCGTTTATTTCACAATAGGTTATATTACTTGTTTATTTTACAACGGAGTGTTTAATATTGAATAAAAATGTTTACGAGGTTCTTACAAGAGTGATTTTTTATCATGCATCGATAAATTAGGAATGAAATTTACATTTTTCTGAACAAGGTAAGTGAAATTGATTTCATCTAGTGTTTCATTAATCACGTCAGTACTCTAAAATAATTTTCAGTTCAGATAGAACTGTTAGTGAAATAGCAGACAGAAAAGTGAACTGATGATACTACTATGCTATAATGATTTTTATCTCAAAACATTTTAAAAACAAATAACACCACAACCCAAATTGAAAAAATTTAGTTTCCCCCAATTGGGTGATTTTTTTTCAAAAATTGATAAATTAACAGTAAGTTTCCTCCTACAGATTATTTGATTTATTTTTCGTATGGTACATTTTATTATTGTACAATGATGTGAGTGTTATGTATGGTGCCTCAGAAGATCAGTATACACCTGTATCGACGATGACAAAAAAAATAGTATATTAAAGAAATAGCAAACAGATAATCAGGACAGAGAATACAAAATATTGCTTAACTTCAGATGTCCTTCAAGTTAGTACGAAATAATACTGCTCCGTCCGTTAAGTTATGAATGCTTACAAACCCTCCATTAACCTTTGTAGCGAATATGGGTAGGTTTGTGCCCATTCGTTAAAATGGAGTTCTTGAATCGTTGTTAATATACATTTTCGGATGCCGAAGCTTGAGGATGTCCTAAAAGATACATATATACACAAATTTACATCATTGATTTTTTCAATATCATTAATAAATGTGCAAAAAAACACTTCATTTGCTTATGGGTACGCCTTTACCCCGTATTTCTTTTATGCTTTTATGTGTAATCCTCCTAATCATGTTTGAACTTGTTCTGCCCAAATACAACATACGCAGGCGTATCTACAATCGTAGGTAAGCCATTTCAATTTACTTCTTCGCACTGTTTGAAATTATTTTTGTTTAGACCTGACAAAAACTTACGAAGAATTACGTGCTATTTTGAGAGAGAGGAATCTGAAAGTAAAACTTAAAATCAAGAAATGGCGACGATATGGAAAAAACATCGGACGAAAAAGATAATGTTTTTACTGTGGAAACTGTAGAAAATGAGGTTGAAATGTCCGACCATGACATAGAAACAAACAATACAACAGGCAATTTGCCATATGTTGGACGTGACGGAGAGTGTGGCTTAAAACCCCACCATCATCGTCTCTGAATTAAGTAATTTATCATTATTTCTATTTATTTTTGTTTTTTTAGATGTGCAAACGTTTTGTGTCCGGCATCAGGTCCTACAAGATATGGTATTCAGCACACTGACCAAACACCACTGTCAACTCTAAAATTATTTATAATGATAGATTTGGTGTTGCAGAATACTAAGAGAGAAATTAGACGTGTTTGTTCAGAAAAAGAAGCTAAAGTTAACGAAACTTCCTGAGAGAAATTGGAAGCTTTCATTAGCAGGGTATGTCACGATGATGGTTCGTTAGACGTTTACGGAAAATTAGACATAGCATTTTTTTGAAAATGTGGTTACTTGCACAGCTGGCCCTGATCTATTGATTTAAATTATTTTCAACGTTGCAATGTTGGCGCTCATATGAAAATGTGGCAACAACTTTGATATTTCAAATGAGACACTCTGTATATTATTATATTTTCAGATTCTACATTGAATTTGTGACGGATTTTTATGGAGGTACTATGTACCAAAAATTGATAGTTTTCGAGTTATTCAATTTTTCTGAAAAAAAATGACAGATGAGACGGCATTTTAAAAAACCATATCTTTGCCATTTCTCAGCCTAGGGTAATGAAAATTCGTATAACTCAGCACTAAATATTCTTTTGAAGAAAGTTTGATCAGATTTCATTCTCCTCATTCAGGGTGTTCATGAAACTCACTCGATCTTCCTCAAATTCAAGTCAGTATAAGTCACTAATTTTAAATAGAACACCCCGTATTTTGTTAACTTATCTGAAAGCTGGAGTAATTATCTTTCATATAATAATAGGATTCCCTATACCCAAGTGCATTATTTTTCGTATTATTCACACCTTTATGAGTTTTGAAACATACGAGGTAGATCATTTTGTTCATGTGGAGAGGAGCACCCTGTATTTTTCAGCGCTTGAGTAACTCTCATTTGCATATCTTCCTTGCTGGTGATAGGATCTGCATATACTATGTTTTTGACATGACCCAAAAAAAATAATCCAATGGGGTCAAGTCGGGAGAACGCGGAGGCCAGCGGATCGGCCCTCTGTTGGCAATCCACCGATCCTCAAAAGTAGCAACCAATAAATCGCCTACTGCTTTCAAGTTATGCAGCGGGGCACCATCTTGTTGGAACCAGACACGGAGTTGATCGTTTTCTGGCAGTCGGTGAAGTGCTGGCAAAATTTCATTTTCCATTATTCCCAGGTAAGCTAGGCCGTTCAAGTTTTCGTCATAGAAACGAAAGCATAGGATACTGTTTCCTTTTTATAGCACATAAAACATTTAACTGCCACGCTCCTTGAAATCCTTGTTCACGGACCACATATGGATTTTCCTCTGCCCAAAAATGACTATTATGTCGGTTGAACATACCATTCTTGCAAATTTGGCTTCATCACACCAAATAATGTCACCACAGAAATTTGAATCTTCTTGTGTTTTTACCAAGAACCATTCGCAAAACTCAACACGCAAAGAAAGATCTCAGGATTCAAATGCTGAACCTTGGTGTAGTGAAATGGCTTCCATTTATGTTTTGATAAAATCCTGTGGACACTTTTGAAATACATTCTCAAATTAACTTCTGCGTCGCGTAAAGATGCACTAAAAAAGCTAAAACCGATATTTCAGTTTCTTCATCGTCTACGATCGGTTTTTGCTTTACTAGTGAGGCCTTGAAAGATCCATATTTAAGTAAATTATTTATGACACGCCTTACTATGTTTTTTTGCTGGGCTTCGGCTTTTCCGGAAATCTTTCCAAAATGCGCGACTCGTTCGATCAATCATGCGATTACACTGTCCATAAATAACCAAGAGATTTAGATAATCTTCATTCGTAAATTTCATTTGTTGTGCCATTTTGATAGCTATCAATTAACTACTGACAGCTCCTTCGTAAACAGACATATGAAGCGTGTAGTTAGTAGCATTTTTTCTTCCATGGTAATCTTGACTATTAATTTCCGGTAATTTTGAATAGAAATAAGAAAATCCTCAGAAACCGTGTTAGGGCTACATTTCAGATATGAGCAATGTTTTTCAGAATGAGATCAAATTCTTTTGACTAACTCAAAGAAAACGTAAGCTTACGTTTATAGCTACCTTACGTAAAAATAAAACTTTTATTCCTGCTGAATTCCAGCCTAGTAAGAACAGAGAATTTTTTTTTCTGTTTTTGGTTTTCAACATAACACGATTTTAGCATCGTACACCCATAAGAAAAATAAATCTTTTATCATCGATGCATCTCGATGACAAAAGTGCTCCAGAAGAACACAAAAAACCTGACATAATTATTGACTATAATAGGACAAAAGGTGGTGTCGATACTACTGACAAATTAGCAACCGCTTACACATGTAAAAGAGGCACAAGAAGGTGGCCTATTTGTTTGTTTTACAATTTATTAGACCTAGCAGCAATTAACGCGTATGTGGTGTACAGCATATCAATCCTTAATACAATGCAGGAAAACTGCACAAAATTCGCCTTTTTTCTAAAACTGAAAGGTGTCGAAATACCCGATTGACAATTAATATTCCAGAAAAATTAAAATAAAAATACATGCAGTAGCTGGAACAAGTAGTACTGATGAAACTACCAAAAAGCGTTGTCGTGGTCGGTGTAAATTCCAAGCATGTAATGGGTTTATTTGCCCAGATCATGTAAACATTTTCTGTAAAAATTTAATGAGAACCCACCGAACACTTTCGAAAATGTAAATCCCTTGGACTCTATTTCTTGAATTTTGGGAATTATTTTCTCATGAGAAAGGGAAAAGTCTCTTGAAATCATAAAGTTGTTATTCCTGAGAATTTGCTATTCCTTCAGCGTCGTGAGAAAAGAAATAGGAGAAGAGAAATTTTCAAGAATACCAAATTTATGATTTCAAGAAAATTTTCGTCTTTTTCATGAGAAATAATTCCCAAAATTCAAGAATGTCCAGTGATTTACATTTTCGAAAGTTGCTTAAGCCTTAAAATATTGACACAAAACCAAAGAATATTCCATAATACCCCCTTTCTCTATACAACAATTTTAACCAAAATACGCACCCCTAATAAATATAACCAATGATGAAAACGTTTTATTAAGGTACAGCAAAATACATACACTCCTATACAGACACCCGTACTGTTTAACAATGACACACGCAAAAATGGTTTCATTCAAAGACAGACTTCACTTCAAATCAACTACACAAAATGTAGAATAATAAAATATATTAACAACACTAAATATATCAAGCACTACGAAAAATTTTTGAGTATGAAACCAACACGAAAATTACCAACCCAACAACAAAACCAAAGCGTTCAGTATACAATTCCATTATGTCGCATACTATATCTATTCTCAGTTTCAAATCCAAACAATAATCAAGAGAAGCAGCACAGTAAAGTCATCACATAAGCAGAAGAACAAGACTTATCATCTTCATACCCATTTCAAATCTAACGCAACTGACGGTTTACAACAATTTATCCTCACACCAATTACATGAAATGGCATATTGTGGAGTTTTTATGGTTTTGTTTACAAACGAAAACTCTCGGGAAAAACCATAATTATATAATGCTCAATAGAAATAAGAAATGTTTTTGTAATATTTACATTATTAACAATAACATGAAAAACTATCCAGGCTAAAAAAGAGACAACTTGCAAGCAATCACTCAGTCAAAAAAAAAACACGTTTTTTCGTAGATCATATAACTTTAAGGACGAATAGAAATAGTATATTCTATAAAAGTATGAAGACTGAAAAAACTCCGCACGAGCAAAAAGATTGTAAGCCGAGCCTTCGGCGAGGTTACGCTAATGCAAATGTGGAAGTAACACTATTTTAGAATAAAGAATAAAAACACTCAAAAGTGCTATCAAAGTGTAATGTTGTAAATCTGAGATGAAAATTTAAAATACCCATGGGAATCGTCATGGTTAAAAATAAACACCAAGATGTTCCCTGCAGCAGATTAATTTAAAATCAAAATCAGTGCTGCTTTTAGCTGGCTTGAGAATTCTGCTTAGTTTGTTGCTGAAATGGTTAATTCTGATGCTAAAATTTAATATCTTACTATATACAAAAATGCACAAAAAATTAAATTAAATATTAAATTCGAGGATCAAGTTGCGACGGAAGATAGAAATACTTCAATCAATCTGCAACTTAGAACATATACAAATATCAACTTTGTCATTCCTCAACCTGGATCTTTACGCGGATCTTTTGATTTACTACTCATACATCAAAAAAGTTACATGTAAAAAAAGTTTTTTCTGATATTAGTATGCTGCCAACTGATATTTTAGAGTTGTCAACACCCGATGTATTGTTCAAGTACTTTTTTGGTGATGACCTTATAGACATAATTGCTTCTGAAAGTAATACTTATGCGATACAAAGCAATAAAAAATAAGTGTAATGAGTCATTCGTGAAAAAAGATTTAAATCTATAAGAAAATCTATACTTCTTTTGATCCTAATAATCGTTTACTAATAAGTAACTCTAACCGACCAGTAATTAATAAATGTAAAATTCCGAACAATTACACTGGAAGAAAAACTTTCGGTGGATGTGCAAATGTGGGTTTTGAAGTCACATGAAATAACATGCTAGCTAAGCCTCATAAATGGGTCTACAAACTTTTTCTCATATGGTGTTAGTGGATTCTCATACAAATTTAAGATTTATACTGGTAGAGAAAATGATTAAATAAATCGTCTTCCAGAAGAACCAAATCATGGAACTAGTGCCAATGTGGTTATTAGATTGCCACAAATTGTTCGAATGGAAAAATTATCTAGGATAAAGAATTTTGTTTGTGACTTTGAGGGCGTAGGCATATCAGTTAAGTTTGATTTTTGCTTAACTGATTTTGTCCAAAATTTAATAAAATCTTTACTATTATATTTTAGTTTGTTTTTATCAATATTGTATTAGTACATTTTTATATGCCTTACACTTACAGGTACTCTAGAAGTATTGTTTGAAAGCTAACAGACAAGTAAATAATACCACAAAGGAATAAATGATCATCTAATTTCAAGAAAATGATTGCGTCCAAATAAAAAAATTATTAGGATAGAAATAGTTAAGTTGAGAATATCGATTCCTCAATTACTTCAATGGTGTTCTGTATATTACTTTTAAGTGTAGGTGGTAAATAACAAAACTGAGGGCCTTAGTTTTGCATAAAAATGCCAACGCTTTCCACTAGCTAACGAGGACTTTACCAAAGCTAATTTTATTTAAATAAAACCGTATGGTCAGAATAATTCAACACATATCATCAAAAGATATTGAATTAATCATTAATGCACTTAATAAATTATATAAGACACACAGATTAATTTAGAAACGAACGAACGAGAATGAATTAATTCAAATAAAATTAGCCTTGGTAAAGCCCTCGTTAGCTATTGCAAAACGTCGGAAAGGAATACAGAAATAATTAAGTAAATTGTGAACAGTACGATCACACAAATTGAATACAATTGTATAGATAACTATGACCGTTAAACACCTTGTGTTTTCCCTTTTTTGAAGATGATCAATATTTAGGTTAGGTACCTCTAAAGGGAAGAACATTACACCACCAAACTACCACTAAATTACGTGATTAATGTAAAAAGAGAAGTGACCCATAAAAAACCAAGCCGCAATATATTTCCAAACGTATGCTAACAAAAAATATAAATCAGTTTTGGAATAATCAAATGGAACACCCTGTATATTACTTGAATTCTGATAGACAATTAAAATGCCTTCAGGTTGATTTTTGACTTTTCAAAATAATGGCAATAATTATTAAAAATCACATTGTCTTCACATAATTTGCATTAGTTAGCCATGGAACGTCATGTGATTTGACAATTGCTCAATTATTCACTGTGTTTGACAGACGTCGAAGTTTTGAGATTCTGATTTACTACTTAATACTTTAAAATTACAATGGGGCTAAATAGTTACTTGCATGAAGTTTTGATTAACCTATTTATTCTTCATAGACAATGTGACAAAATTGTGGCAAGAATATGTAGGAAATTCAATGAAATGTATCCTGATTTGCAGCCAATGAACGAAATAAAGAAAACGCAATGTGATTTTTAATAATTATTTTGATTATTTCGAAAAGTTGACGAGTTAACTATACCGTGATGCTATATGTACTTAAAGACATTTGAATTGTCTATCAGAATTTTAGGTTGTATACAGGGTATTCCGTTTGAAAAAATAAAGTTTTGACCTTTTGTATGTCACGTCAAAATCATTAATTTTAAACCTCCCTGTATAAGATAAAATAAATTTATTTAGGTAGCTGTTAAATTCAAGGCTTTTGCAAACTACGTGTAAAATTTCAGCCTTATATGGGTTCAAATAGCAGGTAAATATAAATTTTGGTGGGATCACATTTTGAAAGAAAATAACCTAAAATAAGTATTAGCTCGAAAACCGGTGTAGATAGTCATAGGAAACTATTCAGTAAGAAATTGCAATTCTAAAAATTGAATAATATACAGGGTGTTTCGTTAAAAATTACTAAGTAGTTTCTACTTTTGAGTAGAAGTGACAACACCGCCAAAATGAAAAGATTTTTAGAAAGATGGCAATAGCCAAATTTTCAAATTACTCCTATGCCCCGTTTTCCATAAACCTATCAATGACCCTGTATGATTTATTATGGGTTTTTCGATAAAAAGTTATTCTTCATAAAAGTTTGTGCATCACCTAAAACTAAAAATGCACCAACAAATTGTGGCCAAAGACGCGTAATTTTTGGTGTCAACAAAAAATCAAAAGAACTTTGCACCAAAAATTTTGAAGTTTTTTCTAATGAATAAAAAAATTGACCACACATTGCACAATAATTGGGCAATTTGTAAATTACAAGCTTTTTTAAATAAACTGTTGTATACAAAATGTCGTTTAATTATCATTTATAAAGCAAATATTTTTTCTTATAAACACCATTTTTAAAAAAATTGGGGAAAAAATAAAAATTTCTCCTAGATGGCCATGACTTCAAATCTTGATGTTTTTTTTAATGAAGAACAACTTTTTCAAATAAAATTTTTTGATATTTACTGAAATAAGGGCACTTTACTCTTGACTCAAAAACAAATTTTCGAATGCACCTCGTATATTACGCATCTTTCGCCACACTGTGCTGGTGCATTTTTAGCTTTACAGGATGCACAAACTTTTATAAAAAATAAGTTTCCCATTTGGTGCGGACTTTGGGGATGACGGTGTATATCGAAGTTTAATGAACACCCCGTATATCGTATACAATTACTCAGCTGGATGCTGGACAAAGTAAACCAAATGTAAAAAATAGTTTTGATTACTTTGATAAACGAGAGTCCATAATAATATGAAAACTGGATAGAGATTTCACAAAAACGGCCAGAATTTTTTGCATAGGAAAAAATCAGGATGTTCTTTTCAACTTAATGAAGATAAATAAAAAATCAAAATTTGTAGGTATGCAAATTCGGGTATTCACACCAGGAATTAGAAGTGGAATTTCTAATTTTCTTGCAGAACTCTGATTAGTATGCACTAACAGATAAATAATTTTCTTTTTTCTCAATCAGTTTCAAAAGACAGATATTTTTTGCAACTCCCACATTTCTCGTTTGCATCATCGTAATTTTATTAATGTAAACTTCATATCATTTGTCGATCCACCCATCATTAAAATTACCAACCAATAAAACTCGCCCCAACAAACCAAAAATGAATGTAAGTGACAGATCGAGTACCACTCAACTAAACTACCCCAAAAGTTCGAGCTAATGTACATAGTATTTTGGGGAAAATTATTTCCAGCGGTGTGAATAAAAAAGATTCTACTAATTACAGTTCTGAGAACAGATTGCAATCAGATTAAATAAATTCCAATACAATTAGTGAGCGCTGCTTTCAGAAGTCTCGACTAACAACACCAAAACTTGTTAAAATATCGGACTTAATTTTCAAACATTTAATGAAGTTACTAAAATTAAGAAATAATTAGTAGCTTGATTGCTATATTTAACATCAACACTTGGTTTAAGGCACAAGAGATTTATTATTTCTTCGGTGCGTTTCATCAGTGCAAAAACTTCTAATTAAATTTTTAAAAAGCATCCATTCAGATTTAATTATTTCAAGTTTCCATTAATAAATGTAGAAGAGCATAGAAAAACTAGAAGATGATTGTTTTGCATAATTAATCTTATGTTACTAATTGGAACAGCGTGACACTTCTTTATGCATAATGCAGAAAGTAGTTTTTTTAGTGAAACACTAGTAGAATGCTGATCAGAATAACAACTTGTTAGATTTCTTTTGTGCGTAATTAAAATTAATAACAAATTAACAATTGCTATAATAAATGTTTAAGAAGAGTGTTTCGTCTTGGCCAATGGAGAAGTGTAGTCCGGTAGCTATAGAAACTACCTCATGTTGGTTTTATTGCAAAAGAAGAATGAATCTTACAACTCCGCCTAGAATCATCACGTCTCTTTTGCTAAACTGAAACTCGTATTACAGCTCTTCGTTTCAGTTTAATACAAGTTATATGTATGCAATTTTTTTCTCCTCGCAAAGGCGTATATGGAATTTATTTATTGCTCACCGAACTGCACCAAGGCTTTGCAGTTTCGTTTATTTTTTTTTTCGCTTTGGCAATAATGATGACCAAAGATTTATTTAAAAATACAACGGCCCTCCTACCTAGATTGAATATTATCATCCACGTGTATCAGCTGGGTGCGTAAGGGTCGCATCATAACAAAATTCGATGTCATCCTTTTTACCTGAACCAATTATCATTAGGACAGCTGCAAAATCTATCAAAAATTATATTTCTAGCGGAACAAGCACAAAATCATTTCCGATCGATATTAACCTTTATTTACGAACGCGACTAAATTTCAAGACGAAAGCAATTGGGCAACGAAATTTCACAGTAATTAAAAAAAATAATCAAAACAATCGCTAATAATTGATTTTAAATTAAAATGTAATTTACGAGGTACGTTGCGAAATAATGGCAGTTTGTGATTGAACAGAGTCATATTTCTGATCGGCAATAAATTTAAGGAACAAAAGATCCTATCCATAACTAATAACGGAGAGACACCGCATGTGTCGTTTTTTATGTTCACTGAAAATGCGTCACCCGCGGCCCCACACAATTACCAGGATTTATTTCAAGCACATAAAAAATACTGTCGATACCCTGTCGATATGCGTTCCATTGTTGTGTCTCCTACATTTTACCATATGTTAAAAAGCGTTACTGTAATTATTTTTACCACTAATAATTGCAGGAAATTCTTTCTTTGAAATCTGATTTGGACGTGTACTTGAATTGTGGTCAACATGCGACCATCCAGATGCAAGACTTGCTTTACTGAAACTCTAATTGTCCGGAACGAGATTGTAAATTCAATTCGCTCCTGCATTAATCTAATTCCTTTACATTTCTTTGTTTACTTAATCTTCTAATACGAGATGCTCTCCCTTTTTTTACCAAATCAAAAACATTCCCTATCCCTCAATTCCTATACGTTATATTACGGGGATCTAAAAATGTTGGCTTAGCTTAACCCTCGCCGAATTTATCGGAGATTCAACATCTTAATTAAAGTCGAATGAAAAAAATATCTTCAGTTACAAAAGTTTTTTTACGGCATCGACTATTACGTCACTGAAGATGATAATTTAAACAGTGTTACATCTTTTTCGGATGTAAATTAATTACGAACGAAAAATTTTTTTCAAAAAAATAAGTAAACATCACCGTACGTGGGATTCTGTAACCATTCGAAGTTAATTAAACCACCAATAAAATTTTTAAGTAGCCAAAATTAATTTCTCCAATTTGTTGTGCAAAAATAACGACTTCCAGCATAACAATCGCCCGATAATATTTTCATAATAACCTTTTAAGTAGAACTAACAAGGCGATAATTTAACTTTAATATCATTATTCAGTTAAGACACAAAGTTGATGATAGAATAATAATAACTTCCTCGTTAGCGAGTAGTCCTTATTAATTGATTTTAGTTGCCTAACGCGCACACGAAATTTTTTCGCAAACCATATAATTTTTATAGCGTTAATTAAATTTTCGTCCCGTACAATTACCTACTTCGTAAAAACAATAACTTAATCATCGGTAATTTTTATCTACGAAAATATTTCGTGAAAAGGAAAATCAAATCTATCCGGGGCGCCGCGACGTGCACCATATATTATTGACGACGGCGCGTACGACGCCCGTCCAAAAGCGACCACACTGCGCCATTACGAATTCATATGAGAAACACAAGGGGGGTTTGAAATATTAATAGACATTTCTCATTTTTCCGTAGAAAACAATTCATACTAAAGTACATAAGATAATACACAACCGGTAGTAGCGACTATTGCATTAAACATGCCTATTCTACTCACCCCAACATTCTCACAATTTTCGACTCTACACACATTTCTTTTTAATATAATAAAAATGAACACTCACCGTTTGCGGTAAACATGGAACTGTGTAAAAATTGATTCTGAGGTGGATAGGAACTGTTGTTTCCCAGCGAGTACAGTTGTTGGAAGATGGCGTCTTGATTATCCTTTTCTCCTTTCGTCGACGCCGCCATCTGCATGCTGGCCATCTGGAGGAGCTGGAGGTGCGTGTTGTTGTTGTGCGTCTGAGCCGTTGGGTTGGTGGTGGAATCCGCGGACACAACACCCGATGCACCTGGTATTGGAGGTATCGTAAACTCCCCATCGCTACCAGAACCATCTTTATTAGCACTTTCCAAAGCCATTCTAACATTCGCAATGTGCCCTTTAGTAAAAATATGATCTTGTATCGAATACTTATGCGAATATTTAAAAGAGCAAAACTTGCATTCCTCGGGCAGTTTAGGATTATCAGGTTCGGCCGACCCCAAGACTTTTTGTAGAGCTATCTTGTTTTTCTTCTCTTTCGCTCGTGCGTTTTGAAACCAAACTTGAATAACTCGCTTAGGTAACCCAATTTCTCTTCCCAACATCTCGCATTCGGCCATGGTAGGCGTCCTGTAGTCGTTAAAAAGCGACTTCATCACTTTGACTTGAACCGATGACATTTGCGTGCGATACCTTTTCGAACTGCCTCCTATGTGCATCGAAGAACCCATTCGTTGCTGCGTGCTCTGCGTACTACTTGCGGGTGATGTCGGATTACTTTCGTCGTCAAAAAACTCGGTCGTCTCGGACATCGAAT
The DNA here is from genome assembly GCA_030710515.1 of Abscondita cerata. Lineage (NCBI taxonomy): Eukaryota > Metazoa > Arthropoda > Insecta > Coleoptera > Lampyridae > Abscondita > Abscondita cerata. The sequence continues at coordinate 110,126 of JALBCR010002403.1, read as the reverse complement.
CACTGCGTTCATCACAAAGAGATCGTTCACTTAAATCCGTGAGCGGTCCTGGATCACAAAGGCCCTTTTCGTGGTCAAGCGATACTTTCACAGGTCGTGATAAGTCAACTGGCTTCGATAAATCTAAAGGGATCTCCCCTTCTTCCTTAGAAGATCTGATTTCACCTTTGTCACCATTCGTCGAAGCTGCATGAGCTTGCAACTCACTGATATACCTTTTCATACTCTCTTCGTAATACTTTTTAATCGAACTTTCAATCTCAGGATTCATAGGCGGAAATAACGGAGGAAGAATCCCTTGACCTTGCTGGCACTTATCACTAGTTGAATTAAAACTGGGGAGCCGATTCGAGACTGGCTTCTTCATCGGGCAAAGCGTCGATGTTAATTTCACCTCGGGCACACTGATCCGAATGTTTTGCGGTCAAATGCGATTCCAAGGCAGATTTAACTTTAAACAAAGCCGGACAAAACGGACACCTTTTGTTAATCACTTGAGCGTGCGCTCGAAATTGCCCTTTGCGTTCTCTTGCTCTCGTATTTTGAAACCACACTTGCACCACCCTTTTTTTTAAACCCACTTCTCTAGCAATATTTTCTAACATTTTTCTGACGGATTGCTTTCAATTTAGTATTTTTGGTACAAATAATCGAGTTGTTCCGGCAATATTGTCGTCCTTAAACGTTTATCTTTAGGCTGATCGGAAATGTCGCTTTCGGTATCATCTTCGAATTTCCTTTTTTGAGCCGCCACATTATTCAACATGTTCATCAATGGATGTTGAATTCCGCTGTTAGAATTATTGCCCATGTCGTTCAAATTAGCGTTCAATTGTTGCAACTGAGCGTGCTGTTGCAAAATTCCAAAGGGAGAATCGGGAGGGTACGAAGGAAATAAATTTGGATTCATAATGTGTACTTAACTGATGCTCCTCCACAAATCAAACCTGGGAAAAACTAGGTTGCATTTGTCGCATTGAAAGGAACCTTCTTTAGAATCATTCGGAGTTGATGACGGAATTGGAGATGTAGGATAATTTATAGAAGCGTTTGGTGTCGTTGGGGGATTGGGTTGTATCGGGCTTTGCGAAGCGGTGGGTATTTGCGGGGTGTGAGGCATCGGCGGTTGTTGTTGATTTTGCTCTACGGTCGTGCTGGAATTTGAATCTTCTGAACTTAGCACAGCGGCAATTTGAGCGGCTGCCGCTTGCGCTTGTGCGGAACGTTTGGCATCTTCTTCTTTAAAGCAATGTGTCTTTTGATGACGAATTAATTCGTAATAACGTTGAAACACTAACAGGCATTTTTTGCATTGATAATTTAAACCGGGGGTGCGCTGAAATCTATTTGCACCACCTTCTTCGGCAATTCCGGGTGCAGGATCTACGGCTGGTTGGTTTTCGTAGACTTTACGTGCTTTTTGTCGAGCATTTTGAAACCATACTACTATGACCCGAGGACTTAAATTTAATAATTTAGATAAGTATTCTAAGTCGTCGTCTTTGGGATAAGCGTTGTTTTCAAAAAATTCTTGAAGAACTTTGATTTGATAGTCGGTGAACCTTGTGCGATTGGCTCGTTTTCCGGTGGTACCTCCTGAACTGTTGCTACCGCTGCTGCTTCCGCCAGTTCCCATAAAATCTCCGCGGTTTGGACTGATGCATCGGTTGGGAGTCATAGGTAATATGTTTTGAAGGTTATTAGGACTGGCGAAGTTTTGTTGATTTAATTTGGTAGGTGGTAGCATAGGACTAGTTAAAGGATGATTGCTTACTGATGTTAGGTTTAAGGTGTGTGGTGCAGACGTCGTCGTTAGGGTATCGCCTAATTGAGAAGCGATGATAGATGTGAGTGTGATGCTGTTTGGAATGTTCGGACTCGTTGCTTGCGATAAATTTTGGATCTCTGAATTGCATATTGACGTTACCGGACTCGGAGGTGGATGATGTAATTGAGGGTGCATGTTAAATATATTTGGTTTTTCATCCAACGGTTCTGGTTGTTTGTCTTCGTTGTTGTATTTGTGATCATCAATTTCTTCTTTAGGCTCCGTTTTAATTATATCGCCTGGAGGAGGCGAACCTTTCGAGTTTTTTGAATTGTCGTCTGTACTACTGCCCGAACTGTTTAAAGGTATCACTTTTGCTTCCCCCGTTTTTTCGTACTCTTCTAGGTTTAAAGTCGTCGATGGGGGGTTGTTGAAATTGTAAGGGCTGTCTTTGTTTCTTTGTCGTTCCTTAAATAGGGTGTTTCTGAACCAGTGCTTTATCACTTTAGGTGGAAGACCACTTTGGGACGCCATATCTTGTATTTGATCTTCGGATGGGGAGTTATTGATGTCAAAGTGCGAACGTAAGATCTTTAATTGTTCGTCGGTTATTCTTGTTCTTGCTCGCTTTTGATTGGCTGCGGCGTTAGCGGCCTGTTTAAAAACAAAATTTCATTTAACCAATATAAGTATACTGTAAATGAGATTAATTAATGAATCTTTAGAAACCGCCTTGTCATATAAATCAATTCGGATAGCAATCAAAAGACAAGGTTATGTAGAACAAACGCCAATTAAAATAATCAATGCAAATTGACGCGTTTCAGCCATTTGTTCTTAATAAAAAAAATTGGTTTACTAATTAGGGTTACGATGAGACAGCGGAAATGGTTTTTCTTTTGTGCGAGCTTAGGTAAACGAAAAGGCGACGCATCCTTTCTTTTATTTTTTTAGCCTTGTGCGGTTTGTGGGCATAGAAAATTCTGACGTCACTGAAGCAATGCGTGAGGAGTTATGTAATTCGTATTATGTTATTCTGATTAATTTATTGATTAATAAATTGTATATTGAATTTCAGCCATTAAGCCAAATAGGATTCCACATAAAAAAAATCAATCAAAGCGAAGGAATACATTTTCTGTCTCGTTATAAGGAGAGTTATGGTCGATGGAAAACTATTTTATGGTAATTTATGAAAATATGAAATTAATATTTTTCGTAAAGTCGTTTCGTGTTTTCAAATTAAAAGAAAGATTACGCAATCTTAGTTTTTAATTAATTAAATTAAATTCAAAAACAAATTAGGTATTTCCTCGAGTAATTTTTCACAATTACATACCTAGAACGACAGTATGTTAATTAAATAATTGCCATTACATGTAACACTGTTAGCGTTAATCTGTTGCTTTAAGCTGCAATCACGTGCAGGTCCGATTCATTTAACACTTAATTACTTAAAATGAAAAATGTAATTCGACGGTTAATTTTTAAATAGACTTACCGCTTGTTGTTGCATCATCGCTTGTTGTTTCGCCAGCATAGCTTGTTGATCTTGTGGAGCAAACTGCGTCATAGGATCATAAGGCGGTGGTGGCATCATAAGCGGAACTAAAGGTGGTTGTAAATTCATAGCTGCAAGTGCATTAAGTCCTAACGGTAATCCCATACCCATGATCTGCATCATCGGATTAAAATTTAATTGTTGTTGCAATTGCATAACGTTAAGAGCCGCTTGCATTTCGGACATTTGTTGGGCAAACGTCATAGGATTTTGTGCCATACTTTGAGCGATCATCGCTTGTATATTAGCCGGTACGGAATCTGTGCTACTAGCGGGCGTAGAAGAGGAAGTAGGCGTCGAAGGCGCTGTCGACGTAGCTTCAGGAGGCGTATGTAAATTTAACTTAGCGTGCAGCGCTTCTTTACAATCGTCCTCTTTTTCGGGAGTTAGATCTGTATTTGTGGGTGTCGATGTACTTGGTGCACCTGGGGTTGTGACCCGCGGGTTGGTGTTTAGCGTCGAGGAAGTTGCAGCTGTCACGACCACCGATTTCTTTTCGTATTCGTTCTTGAACTGTTGAGCATACTTTTCTAAGAATTCTAGTGGCACTAAATCTTTATGAACTTCTTCACAGTGAGACTTTAACACCCAAACACTAGAGAATTCTTTATTGCAATGTTGGCACGTAGATCTACTTACTTCAGGTAAGTTGTTTTCTGCGTCCTCCTCGGCTCTGGGTGCATCCGTCTCGTCATCGGCTGGGGGCGGCGTTGCAATTTTCTCCTCAGCTTCCCGTTGCCTTTGACGTCTCTGGTGGCTTTCATTGTATTGCATCACAAGATCAAATCCAAAACTTTCTAATAAATGTTTGTACATGTGCGAACTAGTTTTTTTCGAAAAATGAAGGCGGCTCACGAGGTCTTGTTCTCCCGGTGGCGGGCTTTTCGCCTGTCCCGGTTCTTGAGCTTGAAAAATTGCCATTGGCGCCGCGAACATACAGCACAGCTGTTGGTGCGCGTTTAACTGATCTTGCGAACTAAATAGGGCACCACACTTAGGGCAGCTCATCATCCCTTGACTACCTGCACCGGGCCCAGGTGACAATGGGGTGGGAGATGCTTTTCCCACTACCGGGTGCGGGACTTGTCTGTTTTGGAGACTGCATGGCTTCGGGCTGCTCTATTAACGGTTTCGAAAGATCAATTTGCCCTGCCAACGCTAAATCTTGTAATTTACTGGCACGAGTTTGATGCAATACACTACGCATATGAATATCGAGAGTACTACCCTGCGTATAAGCCACTTTGCATATGTTACACCGGTACCTTTTTTTATCGTCTTCGTCGGATGATGTGCTTTTAGGAGTCAATGCCAAATTTTGTGGTTGGCTTATCACCGGTGACACAGGAGGGTTATTATTATTATTCTGTTGTTCTTGCATCGCTCTTTTTAGTTTATGTAAATGACTGACCGAATTGTAATGCACTAAAAGTATATTTTTTTGCGTAAAACTTTCTTTGCAAACGTCGCATTTGTAAGGTCGATTCGGATCCAGGTACTTCTCCATAGGGTAGCTTAATTTCTCGCCTTTTCTATGCAGAAGGGTTTTATTGTGGGCGGTCAAATAACTTTGTCTTGTGAAGGCCACCTTGCACCGGTGGCATTTGTATTTTCTATTTGGGTCATTGTAACTGTCCTCCGCCATTGCCTGGCTATTCAGGTAATCTTCTAAGAATTGCTGATCTTTGTAAACAATGCTGTCGTCCGAATTATCGCCATCGTTTTGATTACTATCGTCATGACTAGTATTAAGATCTTTACTATCATCACAATCTAACGATTCGTTATCGTCGCAACGTAACGATTCTTTCTTTAAAATATCGTTCGTCGAACTGTCTAAAACTTGTCCCTGTAATCCCGCCAATAATAAAGGATTATTCATTAAGCTCTGTTTGTAAGCGGCTAATTCCTCGTCCGTTAATTCCGAATGCACGCTTTCGACGTGCTTATGCAAGGCCACCACCGAGCGAAAACTTCGCCCACATAAAACGCATTTGGTTGCATCCCTTATGATGTGATATTGCGAATGCAACTGCAGTTTTTCTAACGTCTTAAAAGCCAACGAACATTGATTGCATCTGTATTTGTACACGTGTTTTTCGGATACTGACATATGCGTGATGGAATTTTTGGCGTGTATCTCTTTAAAATGCATTTGTAAAGTATGTGCGGTAGGAAAAAATTGATTGCATCCTTTCTTCCAACACATATAGCCGGGACCGCTGGGCGTTTGTTTAATTTCTAAATGACCCGTTTCGTTTTGATGCGAACACAATTCGTCGATGTTTTTAAAATTTTTATAACAGGTGCCGCATTTTTCCGTTTCGATATCGGCGTTTTCGTCACTGTTTGGCGACATAATATCACTCTCGCCTTCTAAATTATTCGAATCGTTTCTATCTAATTTATTATAATCTTTGGAAGAAACCGAGTTCGGCGATACCATTTGATTAGGCGTCGTTTGCATTTGATTGTTCGATTGATGATTCGGCGTAGGCGTTCGCGACACCTGATTTAACCAATGACTCTGATCGACTAACATTAAAAGTCTTTGTAAACCCTCGCTGTTCACCGAGTGTATTTGCATTACGTGTTTCTCTAAGCTCGATCTTTCTTTGAACGAATCTTGACATAAAGGACAGTGAAGCATCACATCCGAAGAACTGTGGGCGCTATGTTGTGCGAGAACGTGAGCCTGAATTCTCATTTCTGAATCGCTCGTGTAATTACAGTACGGGCACATATGTAAAGGAGATTCCGATTCTGAATGGTTTAGATCTTCGTTATCGTCGTTTGGTTCGCTTTTTAATTGATTTCTAGTTGGATCCGGTTGATGCGGTTCCGAATTTGTGCTGTCTCTGCGTTCTAATGAAAGAACAAAAATAATTAAGTGTAAGTCTACAGTCAGTGGCGCAGATAGGCCTCTTATTTACCGGCGTCGCAATCCTAAATGTATCGGTCTAGCACCGCCACTGACTACAGATCGACAGAATTAAAAGAAAAAAAACAAAATCGCTCTTGAAGTGTCTGACGTGTACTAACGGTAATGTATTTTGAGAAATTCTTAAATGACAATCGTTTGTGATGGGGTATTGTATTATATAGGCCGAAGGCGTTTGGGTACGCCTCTGCAAACAATTTAAAGCACGATCGACAAAAAAAACTACTAATTATAATGGGATATAAAAATTTTTTAAAATATTTCGGTCTTATTATGAAGCATATGGTAAGCTCTAACTGCACACCCGAGGGTGCTAACTACAGACTCGCCTTTCACGAACTTGTCATAATTACACATTTAAAAGTGGTCGCATACAACGTTTACATCGATCATCTATTGTTAGTTTGTATTAATACTGTTACGTGAAAGTTGTGTCTTTGTCAGACATCTTCAAAGGGTATAATTTGAGGTTCTTCAAATAATGAAATTTTGAAGTTGTGCGGTATTTTACTTAAAATAATTTTAAAACCAAACACTAACAATTTTCACATAAATGTTTTAGCAGGTAGGTAAATCAAATTAAGCTGTAGCAACTGACGTATCCGGTGGAAATTGTTAGTATCGTAAAAACAATACACACAACAACTTTCTGTCGACTTACCAGGAGTTTGCGGATCGAAAGGTCCAGGAACAACTTGGAACACTTCTCCGATTTCGGCGGTGGTCTCTTTGCCCTCGGCCCTCCTTTGTAATTGATGTAGTTGTTCTAAATGTAGATGTTTTAAAGACTTAATATGTTGTAATAAAGGTAAACGATTCGTTGAAGAAAAGCCACAGAGTATGCAATGAAACACGCGCGGCTGATCAGATCTTAACGAAGAACATCGCTCTTCCAGGTACTTTAGAAGCGCAACCCCTGCCTCGTGCCGTCCACCAGCGGCGTGAAGTTGGAGTTTATGCGCAGAATTTGTATAATAATCACAAGCGTTACATCGTATTTGTACACCACCAGGGGTTGACGCATATTTTAATTTCCACTCGTTTCTAGGACCACCTTCTTTAACATGATTTACATGTTGCAGTCTCTGTAGATGTTTATCAGTCTTACAGTGTAGTTGGAAGTTAGCTTTCAAATTAGTTTTATAGGTGCATAACTTGCATACATAATGACCTGCTATAAGTGCTAAAATTTCTTGTTCTCTTAATCTCGTCCGATCTTGAGCCAAATGTCGGCCTAAATCTTCGAGATTATCTGTACTAAAAATATTGCATACACAGCAGTGGTAGGTTTTTTGCGGGTCGGGATCGGCCGGTTCCGGTGGAGGTTCCATCGTATCCGGATTGAGACCCATATCCGAGTGCACCGCCATTTCGGCTGGACCCGCGTGACCGGGCAACTGACCGCCGGTCATCATTTGTATTAACAACGCCTGATTATAAGCCATATCGGCCAAGGCCGCTTCCGGTTTATCGCCAAGACCTGGATACATTCCGTATAAATTCTCCATGTGCTGTTGCGATTGTTGTTGATGATGCAGCGCCGACAGCGTTTGCATGTGTTTTACGTTTTGTTGTAACACTAGCATGTTGTGCGTATGTTTCTCGGATGTCATGTGTATTCGTAGATTTCGTGCAACGTTGGTTTCATAATTACAAACGTCACATCGAAAACTAGGTTTAGGTTTATGGCCACTACTAACTGGGGAATGATGTATTGGTGGAGCTTTCGGTGACGATTGTCGAGAATCCGTCGTGGGTGCTCCACCGTTTTGCAATTCTTGCATATTGTTTAGGTGCTTATCGGATTGCATGTGTATACTAAGGTTTCCTTTGGTTGTAGTCGAGTAATTACAAACCTCGCATCGGTATGGTTTGTAACCACACGTATAAGTTTCTCCCCGCGCTAGGCGTGGATGAGGTTGACCAGCTATGCAATATATACAACTGGTCTCAGTCTCTGGATGCTTTTCTTTCATATGAATTTCTAACGTTTCTTGGTATTTGTAGTGCCAGTTACACTTGGGACACTTGAGAGTTTTACAGGAATTTCTACTATGCACATTTCCCAGCCCAGCAGGCCCTAATCTTCCCGATGCCAATATCATCTCACACCTCGTGCAATCCACTCCCGACGGTCGACCCTGGATATGCTCGGGACAGACACCAATAGTGGTGCCCGACAAAAAGGCAGGTGGATGTACAAAAGGAGGGGACGGCGATTTACCAGGCGTGTTACGAGACGACGTAGGCGGCATATCCGAAGATGGCGAAGGTTGCTCGCTACGTAAAATACCCGAATTGATTGAAATCATACCCATATGATTTTCGGATGCAGATTGTGTCGTACCGAGTGGTTCCAGCAACGACACTATGGGTATTTTATCGGCACCAACACACTGCAAAATTGCCGAACTGTCTGCTGCTAACACTTCCCGCTCTGTGTCCTGCAAAGTAACCCCGTGTTCCGCTTGAGCGTGATTTGCAAATGACCGCGCAAAACCGAAACTAAGTTTACACACGAAACACATTAATATCGGTTTGATCGGAACCGAAGCCGGCCTAGGCGGTCTCGCGTCTCGCAACGCCACCACGCGATAACTGTGTACCGCCGGTGGTTCCGCTAGCCTCGTTGCTTGCCGAAGCAGCCGCGAAACGTAAACAGCCTGAAGAGGAGGAACGATTTCTGGAACATTTGGAATAGTTGTTGCTTCGCTTTCGCTTTCCGAATCTTCTATGATGTAAGCTGAACCATCGGGGTTGTAGACGATCTTACCAGAGAATTGTTCCACATCCGACGTATCTTGTTGAGATATGCTTGGCGATGGTAGATTCGTGGACGGGGGTGGAGGCGGCGACGCGCTCGGCGCTGCCGGTGGCGGACTTGCCTCTTGCTCTGGGCTCATGATGGTTGATTCTAATTTTTGCCGCTCTATGCGGCCGCCGGAACAGAGCTCAGGCGCCGCGGACAAAGTGGGCATCGCGGCGCATCACATGCTCGCCCACTGGACGCCCTGCAAATTAAAATACAAAATTGTAGACATCGATTAAATTTAATTTTAATGCAAATAATGCTAAAACGCAGCTGCAAGTCCTACAATGGCACATTTGTTTAAAAAGTTGATATTGTGATAGTATTTCAATTTAAAGTTTCGTGCCAAGCCTCTCATGAATAAATGCCTTTGTTATAGTTTAAGGTGTGCTGCTTATACGCGCCATTTCGATAACATTATCTAATTCTAATCCTCTTAAATTTACTAGCATAATGAAGAAACGTAATTATTATGAAATAATTACAATTACGTAACGCTATACAATAATTGGAATTGTTTATTGTACTTTCTCAGGTGCAATTAATTGTAGTTTTATATAACGCAGTTGGAACGCCGAACGGATATCCGTAAGCTGATAAAAATTCTGTTTACTAAGATTAAGAATTAACGCAATCGTTTTATTGAATTTATCTATTTTCCCTTGTTTTCAAAATATACTTATCTCCCTTCTAATTCTTTAATTAATTATTACAATTTTATTCTCGTCATCGAGTCATAATAAATGCCATATTCTGGCAATGTAATTTTTCAAAATATTTAATCAAGTTTCGTAATATTACAGCAATATTTCGTAAATTTTAAAACAATTTTTTTGTTAAAAAATGCCTTGAGAAATTTTATTAAATTTAAAAAGAATTTAGAAAAAAAATTTAAACGTTATAATATTTTTGAAGATGTTTAATGTTTAACTTCACAAAAAGCAAATTTTTTTTAAATGAAGTTTCAAAAATATATACGAAACGGCTAAAACGGAAGGTTGCGTTATAAACACATTTTTTATTCGAAGGAATGGAACACTAAACTGCAGCGGAAAACGTCAAAAAATTGCACCAAAAACTTTACTCGGACACGTGTTTCAATAGCTAAGCTATCATCATCAGCGAATCGATCGGTATTGAAACACGTGTCCGAGTAAAGAGTTTTGGTGCAGTTTTTTGGCGTTTTCCCGTTTGTTACATTTTTTATTGCAAATCTGTCTGTCCGTACTATTACACTTTTGCTGAGACAACCCTATTAGTCGAGAGAAGGATTTTTGCGTTCTACAATTTCAGTCGTCTCGACCAAACATGAAAAATAGATATTTTTCGAAGCATAAGCTCAAAAATGGGTTTTTTAGAACAAACGGGTTCTGTTGGATTTAACGGAAATTCACTAGTCCAGGAGTCTCTGAAAAACACCCATTGTATTCGGTTTTTAACACCCGCCATTTTTAGTTTTGTCCCGCAAATTAATTATACCAACATTTTTCACTATCAATAATAATATCGAACTTTGTAAATAAGTACAGTCTCGATAATCCATATTCAACTTAATCCCAATGTCAGAATAATTCCAACAACAAAGTGACATTCTCGCACTCCCTCAGATCAACTAAAGTAGCCATTTTCGAATATGGAGTGTCTCAAGTGTTTCGTTTTTTTTTGAAAATAAAACAGAAAAAGATAGAGGTCTAAGTAAATTTCCCACAAACCCGGTGCTCCACAAAACTGTTTCATCTGGAAAAACTAACATCATCTAATTTTAGTGCAAGTAGGTAGAGCATTATTAAACAACTTAAAACGCGTCTTGGAAAAAGTTATTCACAAGTGTCTCCGGCAATTGGCTGTTCAGCCATTCTTAAATGGTATAAGAGAGAAAGAACTTCGCCCTGAAGAAATTTTAATTGTGAACAAATCAAAATTTTGGAAGGTTTTGTCACATAAATATTTATTGTTCAACTGGCACTGAGTCTTGTCTGCTGAAATCAGTGCACCTGGTTCAAAAGTATTAAAGAGAGAATTAAGAAATCTAACATTTAAATTGCAAAATTATTCTTGGCATCAGAATGTTTAATTTTCGTTGACCTTGTATGTATGTGAAATATTGATACTGAAATTGCTTTTGGATCTATCGACGCAGAAGTTCTGAATGAGACTTACTTCAATAAGTTATGTACAGAATTTAAAGAAAACTTGTGCTTCCGGCAAAGGCATCTGATTTTTGTAAGTAACGACTTCAACCTGCCACAAAAAATATTTATGAATGCGAACAAAACTAAAATATAACAACTTTAGTTGGTTAATGTGTTTAAATCAACTGTTTTGCATGCTTTCAAAAGAAAATACGTTCACTATAAAGCAACATTTTTAAGGGAAAATGCAGATTTTTTTTTCTAAAAATCTAACAATCCAGTCATTCGGAAGCTATTAAACCATTCTAAACAAAATTCTTAAATGGAAAAGAAAAAACTAAAGTTTGTCCTGAACAAAATGCGTGTCTGAATAAATAGAGATGTTTAGCTGAAACAGTTCTTTCCAGAATAAGCTTCTAATAAAAGTTTTTAGGCAACAAGAAGCTGATGAAAGTGTAACGCTATAAAATATTTTTTGAATTAATTAGTGATGGCCAAATTCGGTTTAACACTAGTAGTCTCGTCTTGGTGTGTTGCCAGATTTATGAAACCAAGTAAAAAGATAACACCATCATCAGCAGCACCAGGCATCGGTAAGAACAAGACTTTTATTCTGAAGATTTAATTTATCTTTTTATTTAGTATTGAAATTTAGCTAAAAGTGTAGTAATTTAATTGAAAAAACGTATTATTTCTACTGAACAGTATAAGCATTTGAACTGTGTAAAATTATATCAAAAAACGTACCTATTATACAGATTGTCCAATTAGCGATGGTTGCCGGCAATATATTCGGAACCAAAACTGTCCAAAAAAAAATTCTACTAAACTAGTACCCTTCACACGTTTGCAATCATTGTTTTTTCCAAAGTACTAAGACGAACTGTTCCCAATATTTTGCCGGTGTCCATCAATAATTAAACACCCTGTACATGTACAGTCATATCGTATTCATTTATTAATAATTTTAATAAATATATCGTCATTGCAGAGCATGGACATAACTACAGGTGCATAAACCAATTTATTATTAATATTGTTTGCAATAATACTAGTTTAGTAGGATCAAGTTAATTTGATGTAAAAATACAAGAATTTTCTCTGCTCCACCAAGAGCAAAACTTCATACATATACCAGTCTAAATCAACATCCAAGACTAATACTAAGATCTCTTGGTCTTGCGTTTTGTCGCCCTTAATTACAACTTAAGATGCCACTAATACCAAGATAAGATTTTTGTGATTTTTCAAAATTTTGATAAAGCGTGCCTGCAAAATGTTAAAATTTTTCGTATAAAAGTTTGTAGTGTTTTCATGTTTAATTTTGATTAAAAATTTACATAAATATACAGGGTAGCCCACCGAAAACGAAACAAACCGTTTTTTAGGGCTTTCAAAAAAAAAACGCTCGGAAACGTCAATTTTTGTTTGGAGGGGGACATCTTTCAAAGACAAAGTTTACCCCAAAATATCAGCAGGGTGGCTCCGGTAGCACCCATGTCAAAAATCTTAAATGACATGAAGGTTCGACAGGTACCGCATATGAAAGCCCTTTCAATTTTCTAAACAAAAATATGCAAATTATTTCAGTCTAGGAGGCCCCAAGAACCCCCGACAGCCTAATTTTCAAAAATAAAAAAAACCAGAAAATACTGTAATATGGTCGACAATGCCACTTTTTTTGTACTCATGTGTCAAAAAAAAGTAAAACGGTCGCTTCGTTGAATCACGATACCTATGCCTCATTGCAACAAAGTATAATTATTGATGTCACATAGTTTTTTATTTTTTGTAAACATTAATATCCTTAAGATTTGGGTATTTTGTATTCGTTGTCTTAGATGAATAACTGCAAAAGTGCATATTATTCCTATTCTGTATGTATTGTATCAACAAAAAATAGAATATACTTTGAAACTGAATAAAAGTCCTTGACAATGTCAAATTGTTTCATTCTTTTAGCATTGGTACGTTATTTTGAGAGTGAGCGCCTAAAAACGTTGTGTGTACCACGACTGTACATTTTTTTCTTCCATTTCTGATATGATCAACAATCAGAGCGACCGAAAAAACCTACTTTACAGCCTTGATACACAAATAACTATTTGGGTACTAATGTAAAATTTTTTCTATTTATGTTCATCTATTTGTGTCTGTTGAATTGTCTGATATGACCTATAAAATGGATAGATAATCCAATTCCTTCTCCACAATACTTCGTTTCCTTTTTTTACTATTTTTGTGTTTTTTAATCAGTTTGATAAAAATTATCTTGTTTCAATATCCTCGGTTTTGATAAGGTTCAAGTGTTTCCATAAAGACCCACTTGGTCAGTACCAGAAATATCAACTGAATTTTTTGGGATTAACGAAAATAAATACAACGCGAGTTTAATTTTTATTCAAAAATCAATAATCAGTAAAGTATGAGACAAAGTTTGTACTTCCTGCATACCAAAGCAAAAATGAATCGAGTTTGAAGAGTTCATGACTTTCTTTGTAAGCTCAGTTTTGATGTTCAGAAGAATAGAAAGAGACAACAATTTGTAACATGCTTCATTTCAATCCAAAAAAATTTTAAATTATAGGTACAGTAGAAGTCCATTAGTCCGGCATCCAACAGTCCGTAATAGTCCGGCATCGCTCCGGAAAATTGTAAAAATTTTGGTTTTACTCCAAAAGTGTGTCTTGAAAGCAAATAAAAACACTCGAGAACTATTCGGAAGTTTTCGGGGTGTTCAGGATCATCCGGAAGCGCTTGGTATTGTTCGGAAACAATTAGCGGCCGGCTAGTCTCAGCTGTCACAACAAATTCAGGTGCAGTGAAGCTCCGTTAATCAATCACGAAGCGTCTTCACCATTTTTTTGTGCGTTGTTGTTTTGTTTCCTTTCACATCGTAGTAAACGTAACTTTTGAAACTGTTTATAAAAAAGTGATTTTCGTTCTAACTGTACAGTGACCATGTTTTCAAAACTTAAGCCTTTGAGTTCAAAATGAGAGAAACGAAAACACGTAACACTGACTCTCAATCAGAAACTAGAAATCATCAAACGGCTAGGAAAAGGCGAGAATAGAAATGTTTTAATGAATGAATTTAATATTGGCTCATCAACTATTTATGACATTAAAAACAAAAAGATGAACTAATGAAGTTTGCTTCTCAATCGGTAACAACTGAAAAATTGGCTTCTAGACAAACATTAAAAAACCAAAACTGGAACAGCTAGATAGTGTATTGTTCAAATGGTTTAGTGCAGTACGTTTTGAAGGAAAGCCGGTAACAGGGCCAATTTTGGATTGTTGAAAAGGCAAAAAAATTTGGCCAAGATTTAGAAGTTGCTAAAAGTGAATGTAATTATTCTGATGGTTGGCTCAGAAACTTTAAATTCGAAGACTTGATGTAACTGGAAAAACACTTTCAGCAAACCAGAATTCTGCAGGAAAATACAAAGACGAGTTTGAGAAAATCGTGGCTGACAATAATTTAAGACCTGAACAGATTTACAATGCTGATGAAACAGGGCTATTGTGGCGATGTTTACCAACATCCACACTAGCTGGGGGAGGAGAAAAAGCAGCCAATGGTTTAAAAAAAAAACAAAGACAGATTAACCGTTTTGCTATGTGCTAATGGGTTAGAAAACCACCGAGTGGCCCCTTTTGTGATAGGTAAATGTTACAAACTTGCCTGTCCAATACGATGCTCAATCAAATGCGTGGATAACTGCCGCCCTCTTTAAAAACTGGTTTTTTCACCACTTTGTACCCGAGGTCAAGGAATCCTTCAAAAGCCTTGGTCTACCAGAAAATACTGAAGCCATCCTTCTTTTGGACAATTGCAAAGCCCACCCGCCAGTAGATGAGTTAGTTTCTGGAAATATTGTTGCTACTCTGCTCCCACCTAACGTAACATCTTTGACTCAGGGGTCATTCAGAATTTTAAATGCTTTTATAGAAGATCTTTTATTTAATGCCTGTTAAATGCCGACTGTGACGTAACTGATTTTCAAAAACAGTTTGCAGCTATTGTACTGTCTTAGAACCAGGTAAAAAATACAACACTGCAAAAATGCTGGAGAAAACTCTGGCCAACTGCAAACCCTGCATCTGACCTAACTCTACAGACTGATGAGGAAGAAAAACATCAAAACGCTCTGACCAAATTTTAGATGTCGTTAGAAGTGCTGACAATCCTTTGAAAAACCTGCCTGAAGATGAGGCAGATAAGTGGCTTCTAATCGACGAGAATGAACCTGTTGAACAAGAACTAACCGATGAGGACATTATCAACATTGTTGTAAACCCTCAGCCTACTCAAAATCTTGAAGAAAGTGACTCAGATGCCGAAACGGAAGAAAAGGAAAAAATCAGCTGAGCAGAAGCTGCAGAATCACTAAATAAGTTTATCTCTTTTGCTGAGGCTAGTACTAGCTACAGTGCTTCAGAAATTATTGATTTCCATATCATTAGAAATAAATTTCATACTAAACGCCAAAAGTCAAGAAAACAAAAAGACATTCGTGACTTTTGTAAATCTAAGTGAAATATGTTTTACAGTACGTGTACGTACATTATATGAAATGTAAAATAAACTTTGTTGTATGTATTTGCATACTATATTTGTAGTTTAATTATTAACCTAATTGTTCTTATAATTACCGCCCAAACGTGCCTGATTATCGGACTTCTACTGCATATTTTTTTATTCTACAGAATGTCCAACCAGAAATAGTCCAACCTTCCTAGAAATGTTCGTTGGCCAATTCTAAGCTAAAATGATTCTCTGAAATTTTTTCATGTAGGGCTTCCTTTTCGAGATGTTGCGCTTTAAAGTTGTCAACTCTACTGGGTTATGTTTTCGATGTTTTCTACTTAAAATTTATCTAATAGGTCGAAAATCTAGGATAGCAATAAAATTAATTAACAAGATTCTCAACGTGCCCCCCACCAACAACTAAACACATTTAAATTCTTCGGGTTTTCGCATGACCTCAAAAGTAAAAATTCAATGCATTAAAATTTGGAGACTGTGGTGGCCGATGGATAGGCTCGTTTCTCCCAACCCATCGATTTCCAAAAGTTTGATTTAAATATTTTTTTGTAATTCATGGTAATACTGTGCTATGACAATGGTAAGTAAGTAGATAACTTAATTACATCATGACTATGACCCAGTGGAGCTGACAACTTTAAATCCTAATATCTCGAAAATTAAGCTCTATATGAAAAAAACTTCAGAGAATTAGTTTAGCTTAGAATTGGTGTTTTAGGAAGTTTGGACCATTCCTGGTTTGACACCCTGTATAGCGAAAACTATCTGGCTTGCAATGGTCAATGTTTTTTTCAAATAAGTCGAATGTCACTTATTTTTTTATTTTAGGTCTTGCCACAGTTTTCGCATATACAAATGTTATTTATGGATCTCTAGAAATGGATGTAGTTTTGATTGAAAGTTATATTCTTTTGGTTTTACTTGATTTTAATCCACATCCTTTGTTGGATTCTTATTTATTTGATCCTTATTAATAAATAACCTGGGGTTCACCCATTTTTCGTGGTTTTGCGTGATCACGCTACAAATATTATTAGTAATCAGCTATATTTTACTTTAATCTAAAGTACTTTCATATTATATTCCGTACGCTCTGTGTCCCACAGTTTTATAGTTCGGATTACCGAGGCTTTACTACAAACTAAAATTCTTGTAGCTACTCCAGTCCAGATAGTTAATAATTAAAAAAAAAAAGTTGTAGTCTAAGGATTTGTAAATTTTGAAAGAAAAATACCAATGTAATAAGTGTAAATTTACGAATAATTTATCGTTACGAATTGTACACAAAATGTAATTTAAATGAGAAATTGCTTTTGTATGTAAACACCTGAGGTCGAGTCTCGGGGATCAATTTAAAGGATTTCGTAGTAGAAATTTTATAATTATGTGTAATTTTGATTAATAAGTGAGGGTAGGACTTCATCGGGCGCCGCCTGTAGTCGTTCAATATTTTGAAACAGGTAAAAATTACTAAAACGTTCGATAAATTGTCTGGCCAAACAGGGTACTTGTAATTACTAATTCCCACACTACACTGCTCTAATCATGGTAATAATTATGGGCTTTTTGTTCAGTTTGGTTTTTTGAGTTCGGTCGTATTTTCTCGTGTTTTCTCACGACTGCCTTTTTGTTTGTTTTCGCACACGCTAAGGATTTGTCCGACAAATTATATTAATAAAACTCGATTGATTGGTTGCAAAGCGAGAAAATACATCGGTCACATTTAGGTATCGTTTTACAGTAGGAAAGAAGCCGACTCGTTGAAGGCAGGTGTTCTTTCGTATATGTATCTGAGATTTAAAATCAGTTTAAGTACGCGTTTAAAATTTACAATTGCAGACTAACTTGTCACGCAGATTTCTTGCACGAGTCAGAGTCGTCAATGGTCACGGTTACCGCTTTTGTTATAGACAGAAAACGCGCCAACATTTTCTTTGTTCTACAAAATGGGATTATTAAATATTCCGTTTTTAGTCTCGAATAACGATCTATATAATTGATATCTTCGGGCAATATAATCAAAAGTAATCTACTGGTAAAATATTCAGTTCTTACTAATAACAGCAAATCGTTCCATAGAACAATATGGAATGATCTGGTTAATAAAATTTAAAATTATACCCGGCAGACCTAAATTAGTCTTATGGATTTTTTGCAGATCGTTAATAATTGGTTTTGTTTAATATTTATGCGAAACCAATCGATCACCAACATTAAACATACATAAACACGTATCTCATACTAACGCACTGTATAATTATTTTAAATGGCGTTAATATCAAATTATAAACTTCGGGCACAATTATTTACAAAAAAACGGTTTTCGTAATTGCACTAAGAAAATTACTCGCCATTATATGAAAAATATTTTAATTAAAATACAAGAAATAAACAATCATCAGTTTGCAATGTTGAAGAAACATTAATGGAAAATTCGTCGAGATAAGATTATTCTTTGAAAAAGATATAAAAATACAATGGAAAATAAGTCGCAACGGAATGAAATAGTTATCTTAGATTTTGAGAGAACAATACATTCGTAGTCCGGAAAAAAGAAAATGAAGTCCCAGAAAACTCATATACCTGTTATAAATATATCCCTCGCGTTATGATGTAATATGTGCAGCTAGAGGGTCGGCGCTAACTTCATTTCAAACCCATATGCGAACCCATGCATAACTTATGCTCTATCTACAATGTTGTACGTATATCTTGGGCTGTCGGGTCCTTCACAATACTCGACACTGGTATCGTTTTTAACGTGCACAAACAATTTGGTCCGTTGGAAAACTGCTGGTATTACGCCTCTTCAAACTTTAATTTTCTTTTAGGAAACAAGAAAATATGCAATATGAATTTTGTATTGTTACGCGAATAAACTTTTTTTTTCTTCTTGGACGAAAAAAATCGTACACATCAGGTAAGGTCACGTTATTTCGAGTTCGATAAATATTTGTAGAAAAGAACCTGAGGGTATCTAGTTGTTATTTTAGGTCTAGTTCCTCCCCTTTCACCAACGCTTTTCTCCCTTCGCCTTGACCGCAACTTGAACGCTTTACAACCCCATTCAACTTACTGACCATTCATGATAGCTCTCTTCTCGTCTATTGTCAGGTTACAACTGTGCGATTCACCTACTTTTTTTCGCATAAAAATAAAAATTTGTGTACTGAACTGTAATTGAAATGCATCAAGCCGCGAAATTTATTTCACTATCACAAAATTGAGTTTAATTGAATCATAAAGTTATGGGTGTTTTGATTGGATTATTAACAGTTGTAATTATACGACTTACGTGAGTTGAACTTGTCGTTGTACTTTGCATCGAATTACATAATCCACATGGAGTTTTTGGAATTTTAAAGAAATCTAGATTAATTTCTCGAATTAAAATATCATTTAAATTTCAAATTTTCGCTTGTTATAAGAAGATTTGAATGTCTTTTCTACGACCTTGTAAGTATATGAAATATTGAAATTGCTTATGGTTATTTAACGCACGTGGCAATTTTTAATGAAACTTACTGCAATAAGGAGATTAAGCTCCCGTCATAGAAGAAAGACGATTTTTTTAAGTAG
Source organism: Abscondita cerata (assembly GCA_030710515.1). Taxonomy (NCBI): domain Eukaryota; kingdom Metazoa; phylum Arthropoda; class Insecta; order Coleoptera; family Lampyridae; genus Abscondita; species Abscondita cerata. The sequence goes on along the minus strand of JALBCR010002403.1, from coordinate 90,784 downwards.
GTAACTAAAAAAATTATAATATATGAAGCATAAAGAACAAGAATTCGAAAAAAAACGAGAATAAAAGAACTATAGTGGTTCAGGTGTTCAGGTAGAGAGGAGTGAAGTGGAGGAATCCGTGAGCCGTATCTTGACCGAGAGAATTCGAGACGGACCTCTTGGTTATTTAACATTCGCCAAAACAATGCCACCGCTTTTGCATATTATTTAAAGTTGCCGAACAATACTTACTATTTACTTTAAAACCTTGAACTTTATAAATACAATCCAACATTTTACCTTTAATATTTAATTAAGTTATACGTGTAAGTAACAATACAAGCAGAAGCGATGCATTAACTTTTTTCCTTATTTTTACCTTGATATGTGTCCGATAAATAAATTATATATATGTATTACCCGAAAAAGGTTAAGTTTTCTATAATTTCGAATAAAAAGCACCTTCGTGGTTAAATTGGACTAGAAAACAAAAATGTTCCTTAAATATAATTTTCCACACGTAACAACATCATAGTATAAGGAAAATTCCTAAATGCACCTACTTACTATTAATTCTGTTTACCAGAAATTTTCGTTTGAATAAGTTAGTACTTCATAAGGAATACGGCTATATATTTCGTAAGTAGATCAACCTACTTACATACGATTTTTTTCATTTACAACACGATACACTTCAGGCTTAAAGTAAAAACGGTGTAATATCAATGCCGCGTTAAGCAACGAGCGTGCGTTTTGTCCTTTAAGTTGATAAAAACCTAATTAGGTTACATAAGAATAATATTCAATTTATAGACCACAATAAAACACCTAATCCATATACATATACAAAACGTAATTTATTCGATATCGATTTGTAACTTCTCTAAAACAAGTTGAGCAAAGTGTTGAAATACAAACAAAAGGCGAAGAAAAATTATTAAACAAAAACATTCGTGTTTTCTCTCATTACGTTTTTTTTCTTAATAAAATTTAATTATACCACACGGTTAATTAAAAATTAATTAAGAACGCTGAAATAGGAAACGTTTGCCCTTTTCTCAATTGTTATCGGTAATTAATTCGATTATAAATTAATCGTGTTGGGTTTAATTTTTAAAAGTGTATGCACGAAATTTATTAACAAATAATAATTTAGATACTGAAAGTTCAGTAGGACAAAATGTTTGTTTTATACAAAAGCTCGAGTGGTTGATAAGTGCGTTTGAGTACTTCACGTAATATGGCGTACGGTCGTAAGTTAATGCGGATAGTCGTAAAGAACTTATACAACCGATTTACGGTAATTAACTATTTGTTGTTTACGCTGCTTATATACGAGTGACAAGCATAGAACTCTTAAGCAATCGTGGTTTAATAGTAGCTAGTGCACAATCCTCGTACTTACCGCAAATTGCAACCTGCAATTATACTTCGGTTACACAATAACTAATTTATTTATGTTTTACTTATACCACATTGTATTAAATTACAACAACATGTAATTCCGTAACGTTTTTTCGTTTCCAATTAAGGAAAAAATCCATATTGGAAAAATTAGTTCCACGCTAAGTTGCGCTTAACACGCTTAGGCTTCGTAGTTAATTGCGAAAAATTAGTTCGTTTTCCAGCAAAAATTACGCATTAACCCTTTTATATTTACATTTATGCCAGTATAATTGTAGCCCTTTTAAAATGAACAAATATCGTGCGCAATCAGATAAAAGAAAACATTCTAAATTATCCGGAGCCCCACTCCATTCAATTATGTAGACAAAGATAAATTGTATTTATATAAGCTTAATACAAATGACTAATATCAAAAAAAGTGATATAAGTGAATACTTATAGATTAAATCTGATTATTTGCTATAAAACATTGAGTTTCACGCGGATATGCAAGAAGTATTGCACGAAACTAACTTTATCTGATGATTGTTTGCTTTTTTTTTAATTCTTTCTGTTGTGAACTCCAGGTAGAAATCAATATGCTAATTTAAAATCAATTTGACAATTTGACATAGCGTACCGTTAATTTAAGATTTGAAGATTACCTTTTTTTGTTCGGGCAACGAAACCAAATTCCAGCTTCGTTTTTTTTTGACCCACATATGTAACCTTGACGTCTCTATTTAGAATTGATATTTATCTTCTAGCATCAATTATCGGTAAATAACACATACCGGTCAAATTCGACAGTGGGAATCATTGGGCAAAGTATATTAAACCTGTTCGAGTTCGATCATCCGCATCTCGTCACGATTAGAAAAGAATTTTTTTTCTAATTACTCTCTTTGTTTAAGTTGTTTAGCATTATTATACCGATTTAAACTACAAATTACCATTTTCAGTTAATCGATGTGGTATTTTTAGTGTTTGTAAGAAACCAGAAAATGACACCGGCCATAGCAATTTATACACAAATTAATGCTAAACACCGTTATTGTTAGTTGTATCATGTTTCAGTTAACGCTGAATCTTAAAATTTCAACAAATTCTTACGTCTCTAGTTTAAAATATGCATTAAGAAACTAGACGCCAATAAATTTTAGGCAATATTAAAACTTGCAGATAATAAAATTAATGCGGCTAAAATTTTAATTTATAAAAAAATTATTGTTTAGAATTTAATTGAGCTTTGTTCGAAAGAATAATATAACCATTTTGGCCATTCTTAACAAAAAATTATTGTTTGTCGAAAATAACCCTCACTTCGCTTACTTTTGTTTAGATAGTAGTTACCATACCACAAAAGATCTAAAAGTCGAAGTGTCTGCAACTTCTCTCTCTTTTTTTCTCTCTCTCTCTCACAAATATGGTGTTGAAAAATTCAATCAATGGTTTGAACAAGAACATAAAATTCGAGTATTTGTCATATTAAACTGCCCGAAAAGTCAGTGATAGAAGAAACTTTTCTCAATTAGTTGTGGAAATAACAGATTTCTGTACCAGTAGATGATGGCTCGATAGTTTTAAAAAGGTTCATAGTCCGTTCCACAAGTTTGGACATTTAAAGGAATTTGGTCAACAACAAAAAGTGTTACTCTCGATAGAAATCCAGATGCTAAAGTTTAGGTAACAGGAAATGATTAAGCCAATAATCGTGATTCAAATTGTCAAGATAACTTCGGATACAAGTTTTTACGCAAGAAAAAGTTGATGAAAGTTTCCCACTACATTATGTTATAAATCGATCCTTCGATAATTATAGCCAACATAAGTGTTAGCAAAAATTAAAATCTCGAATCGCCTGCTAAGTTCGCAAGAGGTTGTACAATAGCAAACAAACACCGAGAATAACTGGACAGCTGTTTCGTCCTTTTGGGACTCTTCAGGAGTGAGAAAAACTCGAGTGTAAGTTCACTATTGTACAAATGCATACCTGTCAACAAAGTTACTTAATGCGAACCATTTGCGTGCGTGATCGCTAACACGAGTCGACACTAAATGTTGCAAAACTTATAGTTTAATTATGCTGTAAGAAAAATCATTCAATAAACCTTGTTAAAGTCTTCGCACGAAAGGTGAAAAGTCGGCAGTTTCAACCTTTTTAGTTGTTTTCTTTCTTCACTTTCACCAAGAAGAGGTTTATCCATCTAACAGACCGTCAAAACCAAAGTCGGCTTTGATTTTTGGTCTGATTTGCAAGATAACACGTCTAATCACTAACGTGAAAACTTAATTACATTAATTGTTCATTAAACGACACTTCCGGAAATTAGGTCAAAAAACACTGAAAACCAGATGCTAAAGATTTAATGAACAAAATGTCAATATAATTTACAAGATACAAGTTTTTGCGCCAAAAGAAGCTGATGAAAGTTTACACTACATTATTTTATGAGAAAAATTATTTATTAAGCTTTGATAAAGCCTTACATGTCGATAATTACAACAGTTTGAGTTGTTTTCTTTTTCCGCTTCCACGAAAGAGAGATGCATCCGACCAAATTCTAAATAAGAAAAATCACAATTAAGCAGGACCAAAATCGGGTTTGATGTTGCAGCCAAAATTAAATTGTTTTCATTGTTCATTAAACGACACTTACTGAAATGAGATTTAGAACAAAAAACACTGACATGAAGACACTGTACATACTACCAATGTACGTTTTGATTCTGAGAATGGATCAAAAAGAAGTCGATGAAAAATTTAGACTACATAATGCAGTGGTTTCCAACCTCCTAGGGGGGCGCAAGACTGTTGCAAGGGGGGCATGCAGCTGTTTCCAAAATATCATTTTCGAATACAAAAAGTCGAATAAAATGAATCAGCAAAATAGGTAAGTATACGTAATCCACAATCCTCGCCGCAAATTGAGTATTTATCAAATTAGATTGTTAGAAAAATTATGAGGGCGCAACAATTTTTTTTAAAGGGGGGCGGAGGTACAAAAAGTTTGGACACCACTTCATAATGTTATACAAAAACAATCATCATTATGGCAAAAAAGCCATAAAGTCTGCTCTTGGCCATCGACAAGACTAAGATGTATGCAAGACTTACGGACAGTATTTCAGTCCCTGGTAAAGATTAATTTATGAATATCTTCAAAAGGAGACAATTGTGCAACAAAGATTGCCATAAAAGTAAATCTAATATTTAACTTAACCCGTGAAATACTGGCCGTAACTCTATAAAATATTGACAAGAACAAGACTTTTTGCAATTTTTCTGCCACTGTGTATTAGGCAACATAAGAAATCAAATAAAAAAATTTCACTACAATAGTTTTCAGTGGATCAAAACGCTTTCAAAAGAACGATAATCAAAATGATAAATTAAATAACACAAAGCAAGATATGGTCATGAACAATACAAACGCAAGTGTTACGAACATATAACTTTTTATTCTTGTAATAATTTAAAATCAAGATGATATGACCTCGTCTTGGTTTCTACTAATCATACCATTCATTCAGTAGTGTAACGTTGGAAACTCATCAAGAAATCATGGACGCCTCTTTTGCCTGAAAAATTCGGAATATGGGACTGTAATCCAACTCACGCAAGACAGAGACACTCTAAAATTGATGTATTTAAGACTAACAGACTATGCTTTGTGGTTCAGAAATTCATCAAATATTATCATTTGAAGTATACAGATGTACTATTTTTTAATGTTTGCCATAGAAAAAGCCATACTCCAAACTGAGTTCAAAGTTCGGATTATAGAGACAAAATCACGAAATTAAGACAAGAAACGATAGAGGGAGGCTGCTGATTAACTTCTTACTTCTACAAAATCGAAATGCCATAAACATATAGGGTGGGCCAAAGCCGACGAAACAGAGCCAATTGCAGCCACATCAATAATTTAAAAAAAAACTCAGACTCGTCAATTTTATTTCTGAGGGGGACATCTTTTCAATTTTTCAATTGTATTATTAAATTGTTACTGCAATATCTTTTGTTTTCTTTAAATGACAATATCCGCAAATCATATGACGCCCTCTAGTTTTCTTTTTTTAATTATTGATGTGGCTGCAATTGGCTCTGTTTCGTCGGCGTTGGCCCACCCAGTATAAAAAAATTGATAATAGCCCTGGAAAAACTAGAACAGAAGAACACAGAATTCAATAGCAGTACCGATTCTAGACTTCTACACCTAAAAGTAACGTAACCAAAACATTCAGTTGGTAAGGAAACATTCGAAATTGGGTTTGTAACTTATGACGACTTACATGAAAACACAAATTAAGTAGCGATGATCATTTTCAATATTAAATATCTTCCGATTTAATCTGAAGTGACTATAACTTCTTTCGTTTTAGGTTATAATGACTAGAATAATTATTAGCCATAATTAGTTAAAAATTTAAAACAAGCGTTTCGCTCAGAACTCCACATCGTCCTGATTAAAAACGAGTAGGAGCGTATAGAAAATGTGCAGGAGCGACATAAAACGTTTTCTTCGAAAAATAAAATAATTATCTAAGAGCTTACATAAAGTTAAACAACTTAACAAAATTTTGATAAAAAAAATGAGAAAAAAATATTTAAGTAGGTAGATAACTGTTTTGTTAAACTGAAAAGTTTTAATTAGTTGTAAAAAAGAATAACAAACGTATAACATATCAATATTTATAGACTACAACATTCAATAAATAATATATGGGAGAAACTTAATATTTCAATATCAGATGGGTAAATGGGTAAAAAATAGGGCTTAAAATGAACACAAAGAAGAGAACAATAATTAGCAAAGCTAACACAGAAAACCATCTGGTGAAAAATTCATGATATGATAACTGTTGGAAGACAGAATAAAAAAACGGAGGTAGAAGGATTAATAAGAGAGAAGTGAGAAGCATTTGAAAAGTTTGTAAGCACCTCTCGCAGCCCAACACCAATAGTGTTGAACCATACTTAGAATAGCAACGGGTAAGAAAAGCGACAGATGAATTAGACAACAAACAAATTAAGTTATAGTACCATACAAACAATTTTATTTATTTATTTATTCGTATGGTACATTTTAAATATTGTATTGTGATGTAAGTGTTATGTAGGTGTCCCACCAGAAGATCAGGATAAACCTGTATAGTGTAATGACGAAACAATAATGACGATTAAGTGGGTGTGGAGAACACAATGTTATAATGAAAAACGATAGATAGATTAATAAAATAAAAACAGCCAATCAGTACACAAACATAGTCTAATAAACAGTAATAATAATAATAAACAGTTTTATGTTAATGTTGCTAGTTGGTTATGAAAAAAGACTGTACTATAGTAGAATATAGATTGCCAGGTAAACACATTAGGATGATAAAACTGGTAAATATACAAATAAAATGGACTACGAAAGAAAACTAACAGAAAGTATAAAAATAAAAATATTTCAAAGATTGATTGATGATCTATAATACTTAAACTAAAAATAAATTTAAACAATAATTACAATTTATAAACAAATTAAGACCGTTATCGTATAAATAAGATATACCAATGTTCCGTCATAAAGATGGATATACCGTCGATTTAGTGGCTTCGTAACTGTCGTTGATATGGCGTCGCTGTTGATTCGAAGTTTGTACTTCAAAGTGATAAGATTAAATCAACGGTGGAGCCATCGGAGCAATTTTTTGGTACAATTTTGTACGTATGCAATGCGTATCTTTTCAAACTTACAGATAACAAAAGCAAGGTTAAGATTTTTCACCAAGGTTTACCCTTAATCATTGTTAGGAAAGCCTTAGAATCAATTTAGGTAAGGGAATAAGAGAAAAGCAAAAGAATTAAACTTTATGTACAAAATACTCTAAAATAAACTTATAGTAAGATTCATCTTCACATTCAGCTGATTTAAATCAAATTAAACGTTCACTTTGTTAAATTAAAAATTAACGTATATCTTTTTTCTGGCACAATACGAACTACATATTATGTTGGATGGATAAAATAGAATCAATTGATTTGATAATGAGAATTCGAAGCGTATTTTACTAAAAATTTAGTAAAATACCTTATTTTTATAAATTTTTGTTTATTAACCAAATACATTTTTATTTATTAAGCTTCCTAAACAAGGTTCGATTCCGAATGCAGTATTTTTTTTATTAACTTTATTATTACGATAATACAATTTCGTAGAGTGAAATTACTATTTTGAAAAAGAGTAGTCATTTTATAAAAATTGTATTATTAATTAATTAATTATTATTATTTAATAATTGTATTATTATTAATTATTATTACACCCATAAAAGTTTTATTAATAAAAAATAAGAAAATTGGGATCAAACCCGGATTTGTTTTTTAAATTTTACTGTTTTTTATTAATATACGCTTACATAAATTGCTTCTTATTTATCTAAGTAATAAAATATGTACTCAACTCACGATGTTACACCTACACATATGTGTGACCAATAAAATTAGATTTTTAAATAATGTGACATATTCATAAGTAAATACACGTCTTATTTAGAAAACTCAAAAAATATGAATTATAATTTTGTTGTTGCTTAATATATGAAAATTTTAATATAAATAGTTTTACATTTAAATTAACTAAAATAATCAGATTTAAAAACAATAAAGTTTAATCAATTTTTCATTTAAAAAATACTGTGAAAAATGCTGATTACAAAAAAAAAGAATATTCTATGAGTTTTAATAACGTTTTTAATTGGAAAACATTGTATAAGTAGATGAAAAGTCATGCAAGTTTTTGAAACCGTATTTAGTGTCGGAGTCCCTCAAGGGTCTATAACAAACCCGCTTTTATATACAAATACCTTTAATCGGAGCCATCATACGCTTAAATACTCAAAACATCATCTATATGTATTAATAAACAGCAATGTCGTCCATGCTCACCTGAAAAATCAGCGACGGCTAATTAAATCTGAATCATCTGAACTTACATAAGATAGCACTAAACCACTTCTCTGTATAAATACGTCGAAGAAAAACTAAACTACTTCTAACTTCTAAGTGTAGCATAAAGGTCACGCTTGAATTTAGAAATAAAGTTATTAAATTTAGTAACCGCGCAAAAAATCTGGGGAATAATTGTATAGGCACCAATTTTAAATTTACCACTTCATAACAATAACTGCACTAAATAAGTGTCTCTGCAAATACACTACTAAAAAAACGTATTTTAAATCGTCACCTTTTCTACGAAAAAAAAAACAATTATGAGAATCATTGTTTCCTCGAATTTTAATTACTGTGATAGAAGTATATGGATCCTATTAAATGTAAATAAGCAGTAAGTAAATGCATGTCTAAGATTGTTTTTGTAGCTGTTTGTAAATATTAATGCTTCCCGTTGCGACTTCAATAAAATGTTAACTTCAAAAATTTTACCATATTTATTATTATTACAGCTGTGCATAATATCAACATTCACTTTGAAGTTGACTCTTTTCACAAAACCGAACTATTCAAATGTAATTTTTCATGCCAAATCTCTGCGATATAACATGGTCAACCTGAATGAGGAATTAATTTTAAATTAAAATTAATGTAGTTGCCGCAGTGAACACGTGAAGTAACAAGTGTGGTGTTCACTTATTTTCAGTCATTCACATTGCCATAATAAATTTAAGTTTTGTGCAGGAAATTTACATCGGAGAGATGGATTAAAAAAGGTTGGAAATTTTAATTGGTGTATTGTACTCCAAAAATCAAAACGACATCCGTGCATTCGCTGCGACAACTATAGATATTCTATCTTAAAATAGAGTGTATCATTTAAACACGGTTGCTTAAATTTATCTTTAACGAGTACAAAAAATGCACAAAAATTAATAATACCTCTGCAAATTATGGGCTCGTCCTTTTGTCAATTCTGCCCAATTAAGTTTTTTTTAAAAATTTGCAGCAAGTGTAGATATTCATAGAATTCAATGCTTTTTCAAAATTTAAAAAATTTAGTTGGTTATATAATTTAAAAAATTTTTATTAACAACCTAAAAGCATAATTTGTAATCATTTCAAGGCATTTTACGTTGAAATAGGGGTGTAACGCTCATTCTTAAATATTTACAGTTTCAAAAATATTTTTAAAAATTATATTAAACAACACCATTAAGAATTTTGTTATCCTGGCAAAAAAAATCTAGCTCTTATACAATAACGTTAATAAAATACTTAACCATTTTTAAACTTTTCATAAAACTTTCTTTGTAATCATTTTAAATTTTCACTGCCTGAAAAATAAAGTTTTAAATTCAAAAGCGAAGGAAATAATTGTAAAACTACACGTATAGTAGAATATAAAACTTTTAAATTACGAAACTTTCGAAAGTAGTCAAATGTTTTAAACAAATTTTTTCTTTTTATTTTTCGTACAGGTATGTATGAAGTGGTTGATATTTCAAAAAATATTTACACTCTAAAGGAAACAATTTTTAGCCTATATACAGTGACCGGCAAAGAGTTTGCATCAAATGGGAAAAATTTTTGTAATTGAGATATCCGAAAATTTCTTTTTGCAAATGAATTCAGTATATCGAATGACAAATAACGACTTTTCAAAAACATCAGTTTTCCGGCATTTTTTCCGGAAATATTGAGAACACAAAATTTTTGCGTTTGATTTTCATAAAACACAATAAAACCAACAAACAAACTTCACTCACTCACAATCCAGTAATTTTTATTTAGTAGTCTACCAATGGACGGTAAAAACAAAAACATTGTTTTTTAGGACGGACTTTGTTGCAATGGCCTACAGAAAACAAAAGGTTGAAATTACAAATTTAGAATTATTTTAAAATGGTCAATTCTTCCATTCTAAACCCAATTTTTACAATATTGCCTGGATAATAAGCTCATACAAAAATTTAAAAAATTTCGGAAATAAATGCCGGAAAACTGATATTTTTGAAAAGTCGTTATTTTCTTTTGATAATTTGCACATAGACGTATAATCTAATTTTAAACAACTTTTCTTTTAGGCATTTTTCAATATCTTGTCATCTAACCTGACTTTTTACATATTTAAGGGATATTTTTAAATTTGCCGTCATGACAGTGGTCACATGACATTTATCAAAGTGCTTTTTTTGTCATTCGATATGCTGAATTCATTTGCCAAAAGAAATTTTCGGATATCTCAATTACAAAAATGTTTCCCATTTGATGCCGGTCACTGTATAAAGATTGTCGTATACACGGGATACAGAAAGCTGATTTAAATTAGTGTAGTATGTACTTAAAGCTCATACATTAGAATTCGACGATAGACTTTTCTTTAATTTGCCAATACTTATAGCAAATTACGAGGGTCGTCCACAAAGTAACCTCCGTTTTAACATAAAAATTAAACCAGTTGAGATACAACAATTTTTTATATACATCTTAAAACTACAGCTTTTCTCTACTTTTCTATATAATCGCCAAACAAATTCAGGCACTTATCATATCTTCTAACAGTCTTTGAAATGCCGTCTGCAAAAAATTCTGCCGCCTGAGAACGTAGCCAACCCGTTACGGCGTTTTGAAGCGCTTCGTCACTCTCAAACCGCTGTGATGCAAGCCACCGCTTCATGTACGGAAACAGGTGAAAATCACTAGGTGCCAAGTCCAGGCTATAGGGCGGGTGGTTAAAAACGTCCCATTGGAATTTGGCGAAAAGTTCACTTATTGAAACGACTAAGAAGAGCAAATCAAAACAAGCGTCGTGGACTTTTGACATCGGGCGTTGTGTTTGTTCATGACAACTCTCGCGCTCACACAGCCCAAAGAACAGAATTTTTTGCCGACGGCATTTCAAAGACTGTTAGAAGATATAATAAGTGCCTGAATTTGTTTGGCGATTATATAGAAAAGTAGAGAAAAAGATGTATATAAAAAAATTTTGTACCTGGTTTAATTTTAATTTCAAAACGGAGGTTACTTTGTGGACGACCCTCGTATTTATTTGTTAAAATGTTGGGGAAATAAAGTTTACCGCGATTCAACAAATCTTATTTGAATTTGTAATAGTTTCTAATTTTGTGGAAGCTACAAACCATGAAAAATACGTTTGTATTGCCGCTTGAGAAGTGACATTTTATATAAGTACGCATTAGCCAATCAGGAAGTTATTATTCCCGGGTATCAATTCGGGCATTTTCAGAAATTTAAACACTAAAATTTTAATGGAAATATCATTTGTAGAAGTAAACTTAAACCTATAGAAAGTTGTTAAAAATTCATAGTGACATGTATCCATTTATGTTGATCACTACATTTTATACACGTAACCTACCCTTTTCATCATGGTATTAAAGGAATATTTTCTTCTTATAAAGATACGCAAAACAGAAGATTATTCTAGCATCCGTGCTGTAATGTAATCACTCACTTCGTTTGCTCGTGCGAAAAAATTCCTACTCGAACTTATAACTAGTGGTGTATGGATTTCTGGTCGCTTTATGCGTTAGTTTATTAATTTATTTATTATAGTACATTTTCATTATTGTATTTTATTGTAAAAATGGCGCGTTACAGCCTACCGTTAACATTTAGTTACATTTTGATATTGTTAGATAGTTCCTTAAATTATTTTCCTCCGACGGGATGTTTCCTATAAAATGTTAATGTCTATTATCTCACAGTTTTTTAAACTTAGGAAAAAATTGCTAGATGAATTCATAATGATAATAAAATTCTTGTCAACGGAGCGTGATTAATGTTATGGGGGATTTAACCAACAGCACCTACAAGCACGTGTTTCGCCTCATTGAGATTCATCTAACATGAATTTTTAAATTTTTTAATTTCTTAAACAATTATTAGCATATTATGACAATTATGTAAACAATTGTGAGCTTGCGAAACCCTGAAAAAATAATAATATTTTTCATTTTTCATCTGAGGATTAGAGAAAAAGTCAACACTCATATCTATCTATACAGTAGTATTTTAAACCTATGTAGGTTGGTGTAAGATGTTGTAATTAATTGAAAATATTAGTGTTTCAAGAAAATTGAGAATTTTTGGTTGGCGTTCCAAGAATAATCAGCATGTAGATCGTTATATCTACCGTGGCAACATTCATTGCTCAAAATTGTGTTACATTGACGATCCACTAACTGGAAAGGAAACATTTCTAATTAATCGATACTTGAGCACCATTCCCGGTATTACTTAGATACTAATGTTTATTCGTAACCAAAAAAAAACCTACAGTAATACATTTTCTTCAAGAAATCACCCCATATCAACTTTAAGTAAACACAATATATTCCTACATTTTAGGTAAATTAAGAAAGTTGCTTCGTGAATTGATCTTTAAACCTAATCTTTATTAAAATCCGGAAAAAGACTTCCATAAGACGATGAAAATTGTTGAGTGTTTGCACGATGACAATTCAATTATGACTCTCATACCATCCATCCGTCAATAATCAATTGCATGATCTTAAATAGAAAACTAGCAAATAATTAGGGAAGTTAAGTCAAGATAAACATGTTAATTTCATAGAATCAACTCTTTGCGATGCTCTATCCACAATAATAAACCGCTAACGTGTACTTAAATTGTTGAATTCCGCTTTTGTTCCCACTCCAAAAGGATTTCAGTTCATACCGAAGCAATTTATCTTGTCATATTAACATTCACAACTGTCACACACGCACGTAATCGAAAACAAAAACAAGAACAAAAAAATTCTAACAGTACTTACAGAAACGGACGCACGAACAATTAATAATAAAATCTGATAGTAATTACTAATTAAAAGAAATTATTCGTTGTCGTATTATTGCGCAGCAACAGACTTTAATTACAAGTAATTTATGAAAACAAATAATGGGTAGTTATAAACGTAAATTAGGCATTATAGTATATTACAATAATGTTATAAATTACTAATTACTGCTTTCTGTCCTTGCAACATCCACATTGTCGTTAAATCAATCAGAAAATGCTTGTAACAAAAGAACTTGTATGCACATTAGCCGTTGCATTGCTACGTTTTAATACAAGTAATGACAATTCGAAATGATTATCGACGTAATTACATTCGGGCACGCAAACACAACACGCACCAAAAGACAAACGTCAAGCAACCCTGCGTCGCGCGAACGGGGTGCCGACAGGACCGTAATTTTCTTTTAAAATGCAAAATTCAAACGTCTTCTTTCTTTGTTATTATTATGAACTTTGTTAAATAAAAAAAAAAAGGCAAGAACGGATTGATACGTGTAACGCGATATGTAGTACGTATTTAAATTTAGGGGAATAACTCACCCTTCCGGATGTATTCTACTCAAGTGCTACGTTAAGTAATTACAATGCGACGCCTATGACTAAGTATTTTATTGCAGGCATTTATGTAAAAAATATTTTACTCTTAGGGATTGCGCGTATTAGGCTCAAATTAGCAACTACTCTATAATTTTCATTCCTTTTTCATTTGTTAATGCAGAAGTAGGGATACTTTTAAACGCGTATCCTTTTTAGGGACGAAGTGCGCTAAAAAAAAATAAAAGACGAGGACGTAACATAAATTAATGATAATTAACAATCATTTGTTTATAATTTAAAAGATAAGAGTTTTATGTAGGCAGTGATATAAAATCAATTAGATTTTATGTTAAAAGGTTTTTTGATTAAAACGAGATAAAATAAATGTAACAGATCCGGTCCTGGGTTACAAGCCTTATAATTAAAGTTAGGTAATGTATGTATCATTTGTTATACACATAATTTCGAACACCTCCAAACATGATAAAAATCTATCGGCCAATAAATTTATTTTAGCTATAGCGTGTAGGTATAACATGCATGTCTTAATCCATTTAAATAAATATTATCGAAAAAAGAAACCGGTAATTTTTATATGGTATAAAGATTTATTATCGGGATCAATATTAAACGTTAATAACTGTATTTTTTTTTGTGTTACCTAAATGTCAACAGTAAATTTATTTTATTCTAATTAAGTTACGGAATGTGTGTGTATCTTAGCTGTTGCTAATATACCTAGTGTAAGTGAAGAGTATAGTTTTCGTATAGACATCGCTTTCTAATAACAAGTTGTAAATAAAGCACAAATGTGTTAAAACATAAGTTTTCCATTTAGACATCGAGAAATAGACCATTTCGAATAAAAATTAACGTTTTAATTTGTAATCAAATCTAACAAGCGCAGTAAATTTTATACATTTCACTGATATTTATCGGTCGTGTACGAAAGACACCTTTCAGACCTTCTTCGAGGCACAATAAAAACAAGGTTGATAATTAAAAAAGAAAATATTTTAAAAACATTCCGAATTTATTTATTTTATTACGAGTCGGGGCATTAATTTAATTATATTTCCCAAGCGACTTTAGCTAATTTTCAAAGAAAACTGGTTTATTAATTTTATATCAGATTATATTACTCGTACAATTTATTTGAAAACAAATATAACCTACGTTTAATTATAATATAAAATGTGTGTAATATTGCCGTTTTAAATAGTTAATATTTTATCAAGAAGAAAATCGGAAGCGTGTCGTTTCGAGTGTGGTTTTTTTTTATAGATAAAGGAATTCTTATGGTGAGTGTATTAACAAATACACTTCAATGTTGTTATCTCAAAAGCCCGCGACAAAAATTTTTGCATTTTTTTAAATTTAAACGGGTTCTCATCCATGCTTAAAAGGAGTGCCAGAACATTAATTGATGTAGTATAAAAATTTAGACAATTTAAGAAATACCTAAAGAAAAATTGATGGGTTCACCTGACCTCCGTCTTAAATTATTACACGCCAATGAAGAAATTTATGTTTAACCAAAAAAATCTGTCACCAAAGGAAACACATTCGGACAACAAAATTAATTCTGGTAGAAAATATTTTCTTATAATGTCTTGTAAAACACGAACTTGTTAATAGACATTAATATTTAAGAAGCATCCTCCGCGTCGCCTTCTCGTTGAATTAAGCCATAATTTCGATTCTTAGGTAAACGCCATTAATATATGTATTTAATAAACGACACATGTTTTATGTCAACAATATTTTTTAGTTCCGCGTAATTACGTAGTAGGTACTAAACACTTTCTTTAGAAAGTTTTTGTGTTATCTTCAAGTGTTACAAACGAGAAATTGCTTGACGATTTCAATTTTTGTCAAAACAACGTGGAATTAAAAGACAAAGTTGTAACAACTTGCGTTTTTTTTTAAAGTACCTCCCGTCAATTACGAGCACAATAGGCGCATCAGGATAAATAAAATTAGACTTAGATCAATACAAAACAAATACGAAGAAACATCACAACATCGAAGGTTATTTAAATTCTTAGAGAGGAATGTTCATTAATTAATACAATCCTGTCATTTTTAAATTCAAAAGGTGTTAATTGAAGATTTCTCTCGGTAAAACCACTGTGTCCGTGGGCGATCAATCGACGAAGTGTTAGTTAATCTTCTTAAAATGTCCGATTTGCTATTGAATGTAGGTGCAATTAAATTGAATTTGACTGCGCAATGTAATATAAAACAATAAAATAAATTCGAGATTTTAATATCATCAATATCTGTACGCTTTTGTTTATTTAATATAAATTCTTAATGGTGTTTGCATAACTTGAAACAAGAAAATACTCGATGCAGAACGGTTAGTTGGGACCTTCTGGTGTGAAGTGCAGACAGTGAAGTAATGCAACGTTCAGCGGCTTGGTCAGTTTCAAATAAATGGCACGTCAGACACATAGCACCCTCATCGAGCCGCAACCAGTTCTTCTAGATTCCGATAGGATAATTATAAAATTTGGTATTGCTGTTCTTGAACTGGCGCAACTTTGAATTTATCTTTAAAACACATGTAGGTAGGTACCCGCGAAAATAAAAATAATTTCAAAAACTCCAATATCTAATAGAATAAAAAGAAGAAGACCTTCGTGAATAATAATTTTTGTCAGGAAACAGTAAAGCAATAACTCTTAGACTTTGTGCCAAAAAAAAAACACATGCGAGTATGTGTCCGGTAAAAAACAACAACAACAACAAAACACTCAACATCCTAATTTTAAAATCAATGTAATACAACAATGTTTTCCTTTAAAAAAATCATGAAGTCTAAATATAGTTGTGAATAACTTTTGCATTCGAAATTAGATTCTTAATTAACCAATTAATTTAATAATCAATAAAATAAAATTTTTCTCCGTTGTTGTTAGTAATAGGTACTTTCGCCTATATTCTGTAAACGAACACCTCATAATTTACTAGTTGTTTCTAATTGCTAATGCATTTAACGTATGCAACGGTTCGAGTAACGGATAAACGTGCTAATTGCACTAGTATGCATTTATCTATAAGATGTTCGTAAATTTGTTATTTAATTACCTTTTTTTGTATGTAAATAATACTACTGACGACATAATTGCTAAAATCAAATATGCAAATACGTTTTCACATCTCGCTATTAGCCTTGATTAATAAGAGTTTTTATATGCCACCTTAATCGCTTCCAAATGTAAATCCATAAAGAGATTTCTATAGATAAAAAGGTTCAGGTATGATTTTTCTTAATTATTCTACACCTACATTTATTAAAAAGCCTCGCTTAATTGGTAAAATTAAAAATAAAACAATAAATGACATATGTTCAACATGCTTAGTTAATTTAACTTTATGATCCAGCTGTCCTTTATGGTTATATTGTATTGTATTAATTACAAAATACTAATAAATTTGCTTGAATTTAATTTTAAATTTTCTTCATCATTATGCTAATCGAATGTTAATAGCGCTTATGTAAGCATGGAAAATTATAATACCGTTACTTAATACCCCACAAGAATAATTATTTTTACGCGTACATCAGCAGATTTAAGGAAAATCTTAATGTTATTATTTAAACTTGATCGAACTTCGTGGGAATTTATTTTGCGGTATTTGCTCAAAAAAAAAAACTGCAGTCCAATGATAAAATTAATTTCTTTCGATAGTAATAATCGAAAAAACATTAAATTTTAAAGGAAACATAAATTTTATTGTTTAATCACACGTCAGATTAAATGTGTCTGAATCAATTGATTTTAAGTTATTTATTTAATTATATTTTTTTATTGTCTCAGAAAAATACACGGACAATTAATTCTTATGAATAATTAAGATTTACTGTTATGTACCATTTTCAACGTAAATTACATATTTTGCGTAATTACTTTACTGTTCGTAATTTGTACAATTCTTCCTGTCAGTTAAAATAATCAAACACGACATGCAATTATCATTTACATAGAAAATTATCAACACACAACAGAAATTACTTTACGTATATGAAATTGGAAAATATTTAATCAAATGTAAATTTAAAACGTATAGATATGCCTCGGGTAATTTATCGTTATTTATTAAGAATTTTGCACGTTGCAACAAATCCGAAACGTGTTATGTTAAGTTTGTCGGCGCACGTTAAGTGTTTGTTTTGAATAAACGCATCCCGAAAGCTCGCGCCTCAAAAACCCTCGCGATTAGAGTCGGGAGCTTTCAATGGTACAGTAAACGCCTAACCGCGTGGACTCGCATACAAAATGCAAATACGTATTCAAATTTAAAAGTGTCATTTTCGTCACGTGCCGTAATATATAGCATATACAAAAAAGCACGCGTGCTTATTACCCGTCACAAACCGTTTCGTCTAAAATTTGCATACACTCGCCCTTTTTACCTGAGAACATTCCTAAAGCATGTCATCCACAACACCTGAGTCACCAAACCATTTGAACTTAACAGAACACATTAACACAGACACATGTAACTTGTGAGTACTGACCACATCACTATTTAATTCCACCGCGATGAAATTCTTTTGTTGTCGCAACAAAACCAATGGAATTACTAATTAAAAAAATTAACTTAAAAAAAACGTGTGACCAGGCGGCGTGGCAACATAACCGAACGATGTATAAGCTACGACTGTTTAGTGCATAAAGTTGACAGCCAATGAGGGGCTGTTTAAAGAGCTTGGAGGGGATCCTGCTCCTACTCTTTGCACCTGAATAGTGGGGGCATTAGTGGGGAAACATAAAAGCACGGTTGAATGCTCCCGAAATAAGTTTAGAGCAGATTTATATAAATTTTAGTTTTTTTTCTTACGCGGTTATTGTTCTTTGTATTATAATGACTTTTCATTAAGCTTTACATTCCAATTACACCTTTTTTTCATAGATTACGATCTTAATTCTACGAATTTCAAGAGTCATTTGCATGTTTATTATTAATGGCACAAATGGATGTTTACTCAAAGCTCAATTAAAGCATTTTTTACCGGAAATCTATTGTAGTTACTACTCAATAAATGTTCTTTGAATTGAACACAATTTTCTTAAATTGTTATCAAGCAACTGTATTTAATTTGTATAACAGAGCTTTCATGTTTATCTACGAAAACATTTGCAACTACCCTTAGCCTTTACATTCACCAAGTTTTCGAACACACCATTGTTGAAAGAGATTAAAAATGCATGGACCCTTCTGTTCAAGTGAACGGTTTTTTTGTAAGTGTAAAACAAATACTTAGTAAGTGTGAATACTAAAAATAATGTAGTTTCCTGTTTTTGAAACACTCTAAAAATCCTACAATAAAAAAATACAAAATTGTTGCTCTAACTACTTTTATTTTTGATTCCCATGTTAATGTTATACCTAAATAACAAAAAAAAAATCAAAATGTAGGTTTGGGACGTTTTATCTCAATTTAAACACGTTCATTCGTTTCACAAAAAGATTTATTAAAATTTTTCTATTTCTTCAAATTTCCATACGAAAAAATTATTGTACGTAAGGCTGATATTTAATATCCGGAATTCAAGTATGAAAAATTTGTTTTGGTAAAATTTTTGTAAATTATAAATCAAATTCCTATATAATATTAGGAACATGTTCATTACATGCATTTTGAAGAAAATGTAATAAAATTTTACTTTTAAATTTTCAGTTTGAATTCAAGAAAGCACAAATCACAATGGTATGTTTTGGCATAAGTTTTGTAGATTGTTGAAAAGCTCTCGTTATTCGAACTTCCTATAATGCAATGATGATTTTAAAATTATTATGCAAAACTGTTCGAAACTCATAAGATAAATGAAAGAACTATTTTACAAATAAAGTTCAAATAAGATTTGTAGAAAATGCAATTTCGTGTATTTCTTCAAATTCTCATGCAATTAAAATTTTGGAAAAATTTACTGGAACATAAAATGTTCAAAGTTCTACAACTATATAAAGCATTAATTAAACAAAATTTAAAAAATAGGGTACTAGGTGCATATAAAATTTTAAATAGATTTACAACCCTTTTACCACAATATTTTATTTGATGTACACAAAGTGGTTGAACTCCACATCCCAATCGATACGTTTTAGAAAAAAACATTCAGTAAAATTTTGTCAATTTTTTCAAGTATTTTCGACGAATTATAATAAAAAACTACTCAAAGTTCTTAATCTATGTAAGGCAATAATTAAAGCGTTGATTGAAACATCTGGGAAGATACGCAACTTATATGAATAAAATATTACCAAAAATTGTCCCGACATGTAGATGGATTTAACACTGTTCTTTTTTTTATTTGTCGCTCAAATCAGGGTTATCAATAGTACAATGTACATTAGAAGAATAACATTAATTCAGACTTCATTTAGTCTAGAATCTGGCTTGATCACAAGTTGTCTATCTTGAACTTTCTTTTGTTTGTTTCAAGTTTCTCGCCCGATGAAGCCTCTTACGATAGGTAGCGAAACGTTGGCAACTACGGTTACCTTTTCGACACGGTACAATCCCAGAAGACGTTTTTGTTTCAATAATGACTCCGGCTGTGGAAGCCTCAATTCTTACATTAACTTCCTCTAAAGAAACTGCGGCCCCTTAAAGACGAAGTCAGGGCGATGAATTTCTTTATATTATTTTGACGTGCTGAGTTTAGATCTGAAGTAGAAATATTTACAATTTAATCATAGGTGTATAATTTATTATTTTTTTTTTTTTATTTTTTTTTTTTTTTTTTTTTTTTTTTTTTTTTTTTTTTTTTTTTTTATTTTTTTTTTTTTTTTTTTTTTTTTTTTTTTTTTTTTTTTTTTTTATTTTTTTTTTTATATTAAATTTTTATTAAAAAATTTTTTTTTTTTTTTAAAATAACGTTGTTTAAAAGCATTCTCACGTTCATTGTTTTGCAAAATAATTTTGGAGCTCTACATGCACGATGCAAAATGACATACTATTACTATTTCAGTAATTAATTTTTTGGTTAATTGAAACATTAAGAACTAGGAAAATACTAATTTACTTAAGGAAATGTTCAAACGATGTCCATTTTCTTGAATTGGTTCAAAATTCTTCGTGCCACCCAAAACGTCAAGAAAAGGTCAAATTGTACATTCAACAAAATGGGAATTTGTTTGAACATATACAGTGCATTAATTAGTGTTTTCCTGATTGTTAATATTTTAGTCAACTAATCTTATGAAATCGTTTAAATATTAATAATAATAATAATATTTTGTTTCGATTGCTTAAAAAAATAATATAGCAAAAATGCGTATCTGCTCCAAAATTATTTTGAAAAATTACGTCTATGAATGTTAATATTGTGTTTAAACAGAAAAGTTAGAAAATTGTAATTAATACTAGATCTCGTACTAGATATTGATGATAATTTAGGATGTGTTCACTAAACAGTGTAATTCTTGTAGAAAACTCAAAATTTGTATAATTTAAGAAACAGAAAATGAAAAAAGTTAAGGCTGTTCAACCCCCACCTTCCAAATGTTACGACTATGTTTAAAGTTTGAGAATTTCCACTTTAGATCTAAACATCAAAATTAACAAAGTTTTAAAATTCAACATTTTATTGGAAAATGAACTCCTTTCTTATTTTTGTAGTACCTCAAACTATGTTGAACCTTTTGTAGGGTTATACGATGCAGAAAGTCAGGAGAACACAATGAGTATTATTCAGGTAACATTTCGACTGAATGCGTTTAGTCTTTTTCAGGCGTTTAACAACTATTTGGTGGGTGAATACTATTCAAGTTCACACACCAAATAATTGAAAAGACTGAACCCATTCAGTCGAAATGTTGGAGGGATAATACTCATGGTGTTTGTCTGACTTTCTGAACTCTATCACTCAGCCATTTAGTTGCCTATAAATGGCCGTAGTTCCGTTAAAATGGAATATTTTGACATTTGTTTTTAAACAAATTAATGTGTTTTTTATACCTACATTAAATGCTATTTCCGTTTGACCACCGAATTTTGGGCCACCTTGTATACATTTATTCACTGTCACAGAAATCACAGTAATTCAAAACACATCAAAATCAACAAAATTTTAAAAAATCAAAATTTGATGTTTAACCATTTTCGGCTAGGAAGAATTTTTTGACATATGTTTATTAAACAAATTAATGTTTTTTTTTAATGTACAGGGTTATTCACTATAAATTACCCATTCCTTATTATCGCTATTATTGCTTGTAGGAAAAAAGTTATGCACAAAAGTTGTATGGTACTTGCCGTTTACAGGGCAAAACAAACAAAGATGTATTTTTTAAATATAACACCCTGTATATTATTACATTTTTGAAGAGAGAACTTTTTTCTCTGATTTCAAAAATATCATACCTATGTTGTCTTTATCTTGAGCTGTTATTAAGTTATTAATCGTTGATTAACACAGTTACTTAACTACGGATTTGCTAACATTTTCAAAGTAAGCCATGTAAATGACAAATGTGTTTGATAATTGACATTTCATTCATTCAATCACCAAAATGGTTTACAATAAAGCAGAACTTCGTTATATTCAAAATAATAAAGGGTTGGTAGTTTATAGTACCTACATTGTACTGTTTCCGTTTGGCCACCTAGTTTCTGGACATCATGTATACACTTACTTGTTTTCACAGAAATCACAGTAATCACTCCGATTCAACTATCATGGGTTATCAACGACAATAACAAAGCAATTAAACAACTCTGGTTAAATGGACGGTAGAGCCATTTACAGGTGGGGGAATTTTTTGGGAATATTTCATTCAGCGTTGCGTATTTTCCCAAAATTTTCAATCAAGATTAAAGCAAATATGGGTAAATAAAAATTTTTCAAAAGACAGTAACATTCTTCAATAACATTTTGCAACATTTTATTACAATAGTTCTATTATCAATTTATAAATGTCATAGAACTCAAGTCTTTAGGAAAGTGCGTAGAAAATGTAATTTACAAACAACATTTAAAATAAATGCGTCAAATCAAATTAGTAAACAACTTTTATTTGAAAAATAAATATATTTCTGAAAACATCTACAACATACCGATTATCGACAATTACTCAACCGATTGCGCGCAAAATCTAATCAAATCTTCAGTTTAATATAAAAGAAACTTCAAAAAGTGGTACAAAATCGACTAATAGTTTCCCATTAGATTTAGAGCAAAAAATTTTCAGTACCTAGATAAAGTGATAGTATTCTTTTATTTATTTAACGAAATAAGTGTAAAAATTAAAAAAAAATGTATATTCATTTGAATTTAGTGTTGATAAAAAAAGTGCCAATTCCACCGAAAGGCCCAATCTATTTTACAAAAACTTTAAAAATAATTTTGTTACAACTTTAGCAGCAATTTCTGAAATTTCGTGCTTTTTGTACATAAGAGGTATCTTAAATTTGGAGTAAAATATCCTTTCAATTGATTGAAGATTAATTTGCCTTAACAGCATATGATTTTAAATTTCTAACGTTCAGTTTTTGGTTTATTGACTAATTTCTTCCCTTTTATTTGAATTTAGTTGCCTGGTAATTGATTAAAAGGTCCTCCTCATTAGCAGCTTTATCGCAAGATCAATTTGGTGATCAAAGCTTATTTCTTTTTATATACCTTGAAAAAGTCTACACACGGTAGGCAAAACGTCGGCGAAGTAAAGAAGTAGGTTTCTTCTAAATTTCTACACTCATATCTGCTAGAAGACTCAATTAAATTGAGGACCCTTAAAAGTAGTCAATAAATAGTATCGGAGTTACAATTTAAATAAATATTTTAGTACAATTATTGTTAAAACTTTAAAGTTATGGCATTAGTTATGGGTTAAATTTCTACGAATACTGAACAATGTTTACCTGAAACCGTCCAAGACTTATAATATAATTTTGGCTGAAAAGCTTTAAGCAACAAGTTAACAAAATAGAATTATTTTCTTACGCAAATACATAAATGGCAATGTTTTATTCGAATTTGTTCATAGAGTCAAAGAAGTGAGAATTTCCGTACAATTTAAAAAAAATGGACTGTTTCATCGGTTTTAAACTATGTATTTTCCAAACAAACGTTTTTTTCTTCCACATATAATATGAAAATTATGTACAGAGTCAAATTCTTTCTAAAAAATTTTCTGACATCAATTTTTTTAAATTCTGACCATACTGTTAACAAAGCGTTATTTTGTTTTTAAAGAAATATTTGTACCTTCTAATATAAGTATTTATACCATAATATAAAAAATATTAAAGAAAAGAAATATTCAAGCTCTATGCTTTGATAACTTCGTTTTTATTAAAACAAAAATTTCAAGTATTTGTTTATAATGAATTTAAATTATTTTATAATAAAGTCATCGACAAATTTTGTTTGTAGGTACTGTGTCAACTGACACATACAAATTAATTTAATTTATTTAATTGCAAATGTTTAAAACAACAACATAACACTTTAATCAACCATGAGCAAAATATTTTTAAAATCGATAAGCCGATGTTTGCTTGGAGCTTTAAACTTAAAACTATCAATTGACAAAGCAGCTCAAACTCAATATTTGAAAATCTCCAATATCTTATTTTCATAAAACTATATTTTAAATCCATTTTCTCTCGACGAAAGCTTAGACGTGATTTAAAAAAAAAAGGTTTAAGTTTTATGAAAACACGATTTCGGTATGTGGCGCATGTATCGAATATTTTTTGCAACTCGAAGAACAATGCAAGCGTAGGAAAAAGGGATTAATCGTTGCGATATCCTCACTTGTAGTGAGTGCATAACTCTTTTATTACCACGTAACTATTTTACCCACAGTATCAAGCTGTTAGTTATTGCTTAACCATTGGTACACCACTTCACAATGCTATTATTTACGGAATACAGAATTCTTAACATTTTCAATCCGGTAATAAATTGTAAATTCCAATAAAGTTGCCTCTAATCTAACATCGCTAAAAATCTGGCAAAATGTATATTCTTATTTAAAAGAAACAAGTTTAGGTAAGCGTTGTGTTTTATAAAATCCATTACGGCGTTAACAAATCAAATAACGTGTACACACAAGTATGTGTTAACGTAGCTCTTTTAATACAAAAATAGTTTCAAACTGTCAGTCAATGTAATAAAAAAGGCACGCAACAACACCAAGTTTTAGCGCACGTGAGCTTTTATGAAAGTTTCGAAAAAGAATAAGTATGTGTCGCCGCGCAGTAGAGACGCCGCGAACTACTGACAACGCCTGAAACTATTCGCGACGCCTTAGTTTTTCCAATGGACATCTAGTGTGTGGTAGTAAAGATAGTGTAGAAACTGCACGTGAAACTGAAGTTTTTATTTTTTTGGCGCCACGCGCTTTCTTACAAAACTTGAAAGGCGACGCTCATTCACTTCACTACAACGACGACGGGCTTACTGTTAACGTGCATTATTTCCCCATCGCATTTCCTTTACGTGATTTTTTTAAATAAAATTCGATTAATGAACTTATGTTGTTTGTTCGCATGTATATATAAGATATAAAAAAACAAAAATACAACCATTACGATAAACTTTTACTTTTTATCAAGATTAAATCTGAGGAAAAATTAGTTTTTTTCGCTATGCAAGCAATCGCAACTTCTACGTTTATTTATTTTCGATACGTTCGTACCTTGTGCTTGTTTTGACGTGCTTTGCCAATAAATAATTACATATTTTTTTATTGCGAAATTAACAATAACCTAATCAGGATCTGGAACAAAATTATTAGCAAACCACGTTTTGCGTGATATGTGGTATTAACATATTATTCGTTTAACTATTCAATCGATATTTTTGAATTAATGAAAACTTTCTTAATTATACAATAGCATTAAGTAACGGTTACTTTGCCTCAAAACAAAGAATTCGTTACATTATATCATATTATGTACGATGTAACTTTTAATAAATGCCTTTTTCTTTTTAGTAATAATATTTATGGTTCGCTAACGACTATTTAATGCAAATGATTCTTTATAAAAGGCATTGATAAATCTTAGTTTCAATAATGACATTCAAATGATAACGATTTTGGTCGTGTAAATCGAAACACTTCAAAGTCATTAATTACAAAACGTTCTTATTAAAATCAGAAATTAATTTGAGGAAGCAGAAAAAATTCGAGTGACGCCGTAATTAAACCTAGTAACTTTTGAGAAGAAGCAAAAAGCTTTATTAAAAAGACGCGGCTGCATCAATTGTGCGAGCTCGAGTTTCCTCGGAGTTTTTAAAAATTAATAATGCGAAAGAGGCGGTGAGTAGAAATAACGAATGTAAATTACGCGTCTAATTGCCGGAACAGGTATTAATTAATTAAACAAAAAGCTCGTCGACATCCGCGCGAACACGTTGTAAAATTATGACAAAATACCAACATTACGAAAGTAATTTAATTAAAATTACAAAACCTCTTCTCGGTTACCTACAGCTTGACTATCTAGATGGTTGTCGGCGTCGAAGCGTAGCGTCTTTACACACCCAAAGTGTTTGTTTTAGTTACCTCCGTTGCATTTATTTATGAAAATTTAATTGGCCGTAGCTTGTTTTTACTGCCGAGATATTAAAATGAGAAGATAGGCTGCAATTAAGTCATCTCGAGGGGGAGAATTTTTTTTTGATGTATTAACCAACTTGGAAGAAGAAGCAAACATAATAATAATAAAATCTTAAAAACCCTCGACGCTATCGAATTTCCATAGCAACTTGAGTAAGACGGACGTCGTTATAGCGTCGCTGGGATTCTTGAAGAAACGGATGTATGCATTCCTGTCGTTGATTACATCGGAAACTGTCACCTAAGACTTGCTAAGTAGAATTCAAAATCAATAAGTATTCCATTTCTTGTCTGAAGTATATAGTTCGGAAATATTCGTTCACTGAAACACCCTTCGGAAATATTCGGTCATAGATTTTTTACATATATTGGCGACGCCTTGATTTGCATACGATGTGCTCTTTCTCGTAGAAAATTTTCCAGAACATCGGATCGCACCTGCACCCCGGACTAAGCCAAAAAAAAAACGAAATCCAACACCCAACAATATACGTTTTAAAATTAATAGTGCCCGTGATTGTTCCTAAAGATTTCGGGTTAATTTATGAGTCGGGTGCTCGACTAAGAAAGCAGATTTATGAAATCAACGGGTTTCTTTTTTTTTCGACTATTTAGATGCTGCTTTGACATCTTACTTGTAACCAACGGAATTTTATATTAATGAATTCTTAAAACTCACGCTGAGATTGAACTTAAAAAGTTTTCGAGAACGTGTTAGGATAAGCTGCGAGAACAATAAAAATTAGAAAACCTCTCTAATTTCAGTTGTGCGGGAACCTGAATGTTTACCAAAATATAACGATTTGTTGTACAACTTCATTTCCGGTTTTAAATCAAATCCGGTAATTAAAACCCTTAGAAACGATATAAAAGTTAAAGGCTATAAAATTATAATGTATATGAAAAAAAACTAGCGACATCTTAATTATTTACTGTAGAACAAATATGCAAGAATACATAAGTTTGTCAATGCGTATAATTTCTGTAAGGTACAATTATCAGCAAAGTTACCGAATAGTATTTATATTTAAATATCCCGAATTTTTCATGTTTTTATTAAACTGGTATATAGTTCAACGTTGGGACGTCATTTTAATACAAACTTCTTGAAGAACTTCGTACAAATTTTAAGCAAGTCTGCTTACTTTAGTCACTATCGTGACTTAAAGTCCAGTTTAATGGGGTTGATTTTGTTTTACAAAACGTTCACTAATATATACAGTTAAAATGAAAATTAATAATAGTAACAAGTGGATGTGAGGATGAACCGAATGATTTCAAGACACAATTTATTGTTAGCCTACGTAAATTGAGGAAAATCTCTCAATTAATGTGGAGTCAGCAGGTACTTTTGTTGACTAACTATTTCGCGATTCTTGCAATGGAAAAATAAATTGAACAAAGAGTTTGTTTTAATTTTGTGCTCCGTAAGAAATTTTGTGTTTAAAAGAGCAAGTCGTTGAAAACATGAGATATCGAGTTCTACGAACTCATGAATCGTATCATAAATGACATGAAACCTTGTTAAAATTCATCGAAAATCAACATCACGCTGACAGTTTCCTTTCATCACCACAATGAGGTATGTACACCATGAAATTTAAAACTTGGACACCACAATTTCTGTAAACAAAAGTTTGCCCATTGTGAAGCGGGCTTAAGAGAATCATTTACAATTCTAACAGCAGGTAGTCTCAGCCAGGCTTGTCTTATAGAAGGACTGTAGAATGAATCATGTGACAGTAAGTAACGTAAATTACCTATTTTCTAAAACGTGCTTAGTGTAATGATTCATTCTACAGTCCTTCTATAAGATAACCCCGACTGAGACTACCTGCTGTTCGAATTGTAAATGATACCCTTAAGCCCGCTTCACAATGTGCAAACTTTTGCTTACAGAAATTGTGGTGTCCAAGTTTTAAATTTCATGAGTGTACATAAGAATTCCTTCTAATGAATGAAAATTCATGTGGACTTTACACCGTAAAACCATCTTTAGGCAAAAGTTTGTGGCCAAAAACTCAATAAATGTCATTATCAATTGAAGACACGAGTGGATAAGGGTGTTATGTTACATTTTTTAGAAATGGTGTTTTTTTGTGTGAATGAAGGTATTATGTGCCTATCTTTCACATGACACCGTTAAAAACACAATGTAAGTGACGACAGCCTTTATTTACGAATGAATGAAGGAGTTATGTTAGTGTTTGCACGAAACGGCATGGAAGAAGGTGTTGTGGGATGTTGACACATTCATTCACAGTAAACGTATAGTATGAGAACTTTCTGGAATGGAAGAAGGTGTCATGTGAGGAACATGACGCCTTCTTCCACATCATGTACTGTCAGATTGAGTTAAGCGCAGAGTATATTTGTATCAATACTTCTCCTGTTACGTTTTAGAAAATTATCACAAAATGTGTTCTAGAGGTAAATTAATGGTTAAGCTTGTAGAAGAGTTAAAACTTGTAACCTCAAAAAATACCGACAGATATTGTTAATAAAACAGGCAAGTTTGATACAAACCTTCTCTGCTTATTATAGATATATCGTTTATTACTTTCTTCCCAACTGCTATATCTTACAAGCACAGTTAAACAGGCTATTCAAAAGAAGTACTTGCTTAGCAATTACTGAACGAATTGTCTGAAAGTTATTAGCGTACACCTTTAATACAAAGAGAGGTGTTTACTTATTAAATTGATATCGCAAATGATATAGCATTAAGTAGGTTAAGATCTATCAAAAAGTTGGCATTTTTATATTTGGTTTTTTCTATATGTGCCTCTGTATCTCAAAAAGAAGGGAGGTTTCCACGTTAAGTTTTTTAGTAATGAAGTTTCAGTTGTGTGGTTTAGTTGAAGATTTTCATGTAGTAATATTAGTAGTCTTGCTATAAAGAAAACTTTTTTTTAAATACCAAGAAAACAAAATAAACTTTAATGTCCCGAAAATATGCAGTGAAAATTGCATTATTGGACATTTTTTGTTTTTTTCAATATGTATCTATTTATATTGTTTCAGATTTGGATTCGATTATTGTCCAGAAACAAGATATTTTTAAAAATAGAAAAAAAAACAAGCTATTTGGACTGTTTTTTCTTGTGAATTTATTTTATTTTCCCATCTGCCAACGTTTCGACAAGAAAAAACAGTCCAAATAGCTTGTTTTTTTCTATTTTTAAAAATAAATTGTTTCAGATCTGAACCAACCGTCAGCTTAAAAAATTGTGCCAAATAGTCCATTGGTTCTCCGCACAGAGACTAGTGAACCAGAAAACATTTCACGTAAAAGAAAACAAAAAACATGTCCTCCTAAAAAATATGGTTCCAAAAAAATAAAATGCGGTTCCAATTCTTAAAAGAAACGAAAATCAGCTATTGCAAGATCAGCAGAGCAGGCTCATTTATCCTATAAAATACACTTGTTCCAAAGAAACAAATAAAAACAGATCTTTTGTGTCGAGAAAAATGTCGGCTGAATTGCAGTACTCGCAGAAAATAGAACACTCTTATTAGAACAATTTTACAAACTCGACGTAAACTCAAAGAATGCTTTATTGTTTACGTCGATCATCAAGAACTCTGTACACGGGGAACCAAAGGGGGCTATCAAGCATAAAAGTGCTTTATACAAATACAATATAACCATTAGGGAATACGGAAGCTGTTTGCAAAGAAGCGTTGTGTGCCATATATCAAATTGGAAGGATGTAATAAAAATCGCATAAATACTGGTTGTTCGGCTCCACCTCCTGGTAGAAGGGAAAAACATTCAACCAGGCCACATAAACTTTGTTGAGCAATACATTATTGAACATATAAATAAGTTTCCCGTAGAACAGTCGCACTGCTCCAGAAACCGAAATCCACATAAAAAGTATTTTCTCCATTACTTAACCAAACTGCAAAATGTGTCAGTCTATATTGAGGAATGCGTGAGAGGAAACTTCCTGATAAGTTTAAAATAAAACAAAAATCTTATTCAAAAATTTTTTCTTTCCAAATTTAATTTGTCATTTGGTAACCCAAAAAGCGATACATGCAGTAAGTATAATGCTGGGCAATCAAATGAAGAGCACAAAAGAAAATTATATCGCAGGATTCCAAGCCCTTAAACGTGACATAGAAAGAGTAATTAAACCCAATAACATGGTATATATTACAATAGACATGCAACAGACCATGCCACTTCCAAAAGTAACCGCTTCAAAAGCTTTTTATCTTAGGCAGATGTGGTTCCTAAAATTTTGGAATACACATTATAACAAAAACTGTAGAAAAGCCACATTCTGTACTTGGACTGAAGATCTTGCGTCCAGAGAAAGTTCTGAAACATGTAGCTCTCTTTTACGATACATTGAAGTTAATGAAAGATTTAGAGATAAAAGTCACTTGATAATCTGGTCTGATTCTTGTGTAGGCCAGAACAAGAATTTTCAGATGATTTGTCTATATCAGTACCTTCTGTTAAATGGGTATTTTAGTTGCATTGATCATAAGTTTCTGGAGGTTGGCCATACATATTTAGACAGTGATAGAGATTTTGGCAGAATAGAAAAGTGCTTAGAAAGAACGACATAATATATGTGCCCGATAGAACCAAAAAATAATTTTAAAAGTAAGCCTTAAAAATCATGTCATCGATATGGCTCAATATTTTCGAAAGATTTCGGATCTATCCGATAAACTTCGCCTGATGAACAGAAAAAAGATGAACTTCAGGAAACAGTAAGATTTAGAGACGGAATTATATGACGAAACGGTGACCTTCAAGAATATAAATATTAAAAATAAAAAGATTTCAGATCCACCAAATAACATTAAAATGGAGAGAACGCGTGAAAAATATAGGACAATCTCCGAGGATAAGAAAAAAAAAAACTTCGGGAGTTGATCAATTTTGTTCAAGAAGAATATCGCTATTTCTACGAACGTATCTTAGAATCTGTTTTTATTTAAGTTATTTACTATAGATTATTTTCGTATTTTGTATTTAGATTTGAAAAATAAAACCTTTTTCCACAACCATTTTGTTTTTTAAATTGTTCTGATACGATTGAAATTAAATTACTTTTTATTGTTGCGCAAGCATCACAACTTATTAATAGTCTTAGCACAGGGAAAACAAAACAAAAATTTTAACATAAGTAAAATGTGTGCTTACGACATCTCGTGTATAACATGGACACGTGTGAATAGTAACATAACACCTTCTTCCACTCGTGCCTTCAATTAGATTAGATTAGAACATACGCTGACATAGATGGAGCCTTCTTTGAAATTTTCATGAATAAATTATATTTGTGTCTACACAATAATAACGTTAATAACGTACTTGGTGAAGCTACACCGTATAGACAATACTATGAATTACACTCACCGGTATAAAATTCGATCTATTTCAAATCCATCTCCAGTTTTTAGCAAATATGCTTTTTTCATGTATGTTATAACAAGCCGTTGTCAAAAATTGAATTGTTATAGTTTTTACAAAGACGCCGCTTTAAGTTTTTCGTTTTTTTCCGGATTGTTTTTGTAATTTATTTTCATTGATGTTTATGATTGGTGTCTACTGAATAACAAAATAGTATTGATTCCAACGGACGCTACGAGAGCTATAACTTTGGTTGAAAATGGGAGATCTCAATACTACCCAGTTCGAGTGCTAAGAGTTTCGCGATGTAGTGTCCAAGGGCGCTAGAAGGGTTGAATCACGAAGGCCAAGGTGCAAAATTTCCCCGATGACATTTTAAGAAACAGGGACACAAGAGCAGTTACTGTTCAAAATGACCTCCATTAGGCACAAGGGGTTAGGTAAACGAAGAAGAAGGCTGAAAGGATAGTATGGTTTACATGCAAAAAGACGACCGACTGGTCCAGCACTAACCAGACCACACGGCGTTAAAAGACTTAACTTTAGGCATAATTTTCAAAACTGGACAGATCAATGGGATCAAATTTTGCTTACGGATGAAACAAGATTCTGCCTCAAATCTGCAGATAGCCGCCAAAGAGTACGGCAAAGAGATGGGAAATGATTTCCATAGTGCAATATCGTTTCGAAATATTGTTTTGATGGTGGTTAATAATGATGTGAAGGTATTTGTAGAGAAGCCCGTACCGAATTAGTGTTGCTACGTGCAGGGACGATAATTGCAGAGAGTTACATTACTGATGTTTTGGAACGTCATGTTGTGACCTTTGCTCTGTTTATCGGCGATAGTGCTCACCCACACGTCACTAGTATCGTTCACGGTTACATTCGTGCTAGAAATCCGAATTTTAACCTGTTCGAACATGTTGGGACAACATGGCAAGGCGACTTAAACCCCGAACAGGTGACTGCAGCGGTAGTTGAAGAATGGGTTGCGATTCCACAAGAAGCCTTATGGTGGGAATGCTGTTATTCGGGCAAGAGGAGGCACTACGCGTGGGTAGCAATAGTTTTCTTTTGTTTCATTTTCGTTTTGATATTTATTAAATTTTGTGTTGTTGCTGCCCTTGGTGCTGTTAACAGTGTAACACGTAATTTTTTATTCGGTTGCCTTAAAATTAAGTTATATTACCTTTAGAATCATTAACAAATATCGTCATATTCTTTGAATAACACCCGAAATTTATCAAGTCTCTCGCCTATCTACATAAATACTACGATTTCGGGCCCCTAATTACAATTTTAACCTGCTTTAGACTTATTCAGTATTGTGCGATTTGTTGTATAAATAAATTACGAGCAATTAAATTAAACAAGTGATAATATTGTTTTTGTTTTTAATATCGCGTACACTCGAGCAAAGAGAAGTAAGTTTCGTATTTTTTTAAATAATTGAAACCTTTTTTGTCATCAGGAATCAGCTATAACAAGAATTTATGAAAAGGAATTATTAATCAAACATTCCTGTATTACTCCTAATAACAAATTTTTGACATGTAATGTGTAAAAATTGATACTTCTTGATAATAAAGAAAAATACCTATAATTCAGCACCAAAATAGATTACTGTACCACTATTTGTTTGCTACCTGGAGTATAGATTTTAAAAAAATACTTTTCGAAAATGTTTATATTTTAAATTAATTCCGAAAAAAAAAATAATTAGGTAACTTAATTAAACAAGTAATTGATGCAAAATACATGGTTCTTATTTAAAGCAGTTTCTTTAAACAAGAAAGCGTGTTTATATTGCACAAAATTTGGTTCATTTTTTGGAGTTAATATTTCACGTTATTTCTTAAGAGGCCTCTCTACCTTTCAATTCCCATGTAAAATTTATATGTCACGGGCGACACTCTCAAGACTACAGTTTTTGACAAAAATAATTTTGGATTTCACTATCATAAACATGGATTTGTTACGTAACTTATGTCGGAGCCTTTTTTTTTCTAAAATATTTTGATTTTTTATAAT
This sequence comes from Abscondita cerata, assembly GCA_030710515.1. Lineage (NCBI taxonomy): Eukaryota > Metazoa > Arthropoda > Insecta > Coleoptera > Lampyridae > Abscondita > Abscondita cerata. The sequence continues at coordinate 57,115 of JALBCR010002403.1, read as the reverse complement.
TATGTTTTGAAAATAAGACTGTTTTTGCAGCTTTTGTCGTGAAATATTGAAATTCTTCCCAATTTATTAATTGATTTTGAATTAAAAAAGCGTCCGTACTGAGTTGGAAAGAACATTGTAGAATGTGAAAAATAATATTTTAGAATATTTCAATTGTATATAAGGGGGTGTTATTTTGTCGCTTCGAAAACATGTAATTTTTCCCTGTAAAGCAGCACTACAGAACGGTAAACCCTGAAAGTAGTTTTTCAAACGTGTCCGTGACCTTGTTTTAACATTCTTTCTATTAAAAAATAGTATAGTGCTTAGCGATTCGATATAACGATTTTAGCAAAAAAGGGTAGAGAGGACTCATAAATAACAAATTTTCTTATTTGGTCAGATAAAGCTGACTGTTAAAATCGAACGCAATTACTCAAACAATATGTTCAAAACAACATGTTTTCAAAAAGGTTTTCATTTTCCCAAATATATTAATAAATTTTAATTATTGTTAATGATTTCTATTGAATCGGTGATATCACACGTTTTCTATAAGCCTGCTACTTATTCTAATTGTAAGCATTAATTATATTACTCGAAATGTGAAAAATTCACCAAATTTACGAATTATTCTACTTATAATTGCATTAAATATAATAAGATGGAGGCTTACAGAAAACGTTTGTTTTCACGGATGTTTAAACTGATTTTTATGCGAATTGTCAGTGATATCTAATCTAGGTTTAATAATAAACAATAAAAAAAGCTAATCAAAAGACAGTAGATACAAAGTAATTTCTTTGTAGTGAAGCAACAGAGATAATAAATTTAACACAAAAGTGCTTAATATACAGTATTGTCAGGAATCTACTTACAAATAAAACGTTTTTTTTTAAATTTGTATGGGATTGGCGATATCCAAAGTTTTCTCTAAAGCCAGCTTCTTATTCTGATTAATGCAATGGTAAACATTCATTATTTTACCGAAAGTGTGAACGGTTAAAAAAAAATATTAAGAATTATTCTGTTCATAGGCATTTGGTATAAAATAACGAAAAAAGCTTACAAATGCATTAAATATAATTAGAAACAGGCTTATAGAAAATGTGATGACAGCGCTTTTTAAACAAAAACATAACGAATTTATCTGTGAATCTATTGGAATTTTTTTTTGACAATGGGTAATGTTTTAAATAAATTTGTGAGCTGATTCAAACGTTAGACTAGAATTCAAGGTATTTAAGAAATCATTCACACCTGTTCAAGTTATAACTTGTGATCCTTCTAGGCTTTATCAAGGCTAATTGTAATTAATACAACCGTGTGAGTCACAATGATTAAAACAAATCATCAAAGTCATGATTAAAACTTTAATAAATTATACAGGGTGGTGCTTTTGAAAAAGGATCATAGGGATTTAGCATTGTGGACTGGTTTTTTCCGAATTCCTGCTCGCCCTTTCAAGGGACAAAAATGGTTTTGGTATCAAAACGCAGCTAAAATTATTGCGCATAGCGCTCGCTATCAGAAATCAGCTGAATTACACTGTCTTTTTGAAAATTCATCAATAAAAATTAGTAATTTTTGATGTTTATTTATTGTAACCTTCCTATTTAATTTAGTTCTAATATCATTCGAAGCTGTTCCTTGGGAATAAAGCTTTTTATTTGCTTACTAATGACTTTTCTTTCAGCTTTATTGTCAAAACGTAGGAATGTTGATTGTTTAGGCAAAATTTTTAAAACAACCTGAAATTCAGCTGACTGCTAATAGCAACAGATATACGGACTAATTTTAGCTTCAATTTGGTACCAAAAGCTATGACCCGTTTTCAAAAGCACCACCTTGTATAAGACACACAGAGATAATTTTTAAAGAACGAACGACTGGTCGGGAATCATACTTGTTAATTTTTAGGTTATATTTATATAACGTTTAAATGCAAGATTTCACACCACCATGGTGTAGTTTTTGTTACACTGTAAAAATAATAAAATCAATTCAATTCCACGGACTGTCCATCACAGTTTTTTATTTGAAAATTACACACACATTAAGTAATTTTGTTATTTTGATAAAATCATAAACTACAACCACTCTCCCACATCAAAATTGCGTGACTTTTTTTTACAGAAAATTCACTATTCTGCCCATTATGTAGTACTGCACCTTAAAAATAGACATACTGTATATGAATATTTACATACGGATATAATTAATGGCTACAAAGTGTTCAACAGAATAAATCATATAATTTTATTTCTTAGTTTTTTCAGTGTATAAATGTATGTTGCACCTAAGTATATTCCATTTCTTCACGCCTTTTCAATAAAACTTTGGCATGATTATGACAAATACCGAGCGATAATAAAGTTTTTAGATAAGGTAAGGTATGACTTTGACATTAGCAAACTTTTCATGTCATTAATAACTTATTTCCGCAACAGCGAGAGCACTGTTGCTTGTTTCGCCGAGTTTCGGAAAAGATTTAGATGTATCTATATGCAACCAACAATACATTATCAAAAACATAAAAAAATTGCTGATGTAAAAGTCATAGTCACATCTTCTCTAAATACTTTATGATCGCTCGGTATAATCAGTTGAAATTTTTTCTCCCAATTAATTGATTATAGATTAACCTTTCTAGATGGACTAACGGCCTTCTTTCATACAAATGTAATTTTCTAGTTGCAACGTTGCAACACGCATCGTAATTTAATTTGAGCCTACGTTTTGCAATTTATTATTGTTTTTGAATTTTTTGTAAATTACTATTGTTTTACAAAGTAGACAAAAACGTGTCTTTCGTTAAGTTATTTATTAATATTTTTCATTCTAATTCTATATTTAATTTTTCTTATTAAATTTTAGAGGTGTAACTAGTTTTAAAATAGAGACACCAACGTTGCAACTAACAAAATCTTCAATGTATCAAAAATGTATAAACACAATCAAGTTCAGATGAATATTCTCGCAAGTAATCCTTAAAGTGGAGGGATGAAATTCAAACTACTACCTTGGTTTCAATTTGCCGACGTATTGCTCGAGCCTATGCGAGCTTTATCAAGGCGCCTAGAAGTTAGAACTCAAAACACACGCAATCTCAAGTGTTCGACAAGCGGGAAGATGTAATATCGTCACCAAGTTCAGCAAGTTATATGAGGTGGGACAAAGAAGTACACTAAGGTCACCAACCAGAACTAGAGACACGACACAGGAAGGGCAACAGGAAGAGACGGTTCAGAACAATCACAAGATGAAACAGAGCAATGAAACGAAATATGGTCAAAAACAGCCAAGGGCAATAAAAAAAGAACAATAATTTTCCAACAATACAATAAAGAGAAGAGAGTGAAAGAATGCTCGAAGAAGAAAATGTTCACTCTGTTGCGACAGAATAATAAGCACAACAAAGACTTTATAAAATGGAAATACACAGAAAAGAATTACTTGATAAACCCAAAAAGGAGATGCGTTTCTGACAAAGAAGTAAGGAACAGATTAGGAGTACAAAATAATAAACTAACTCAAACAGACAACTATAAAATCTATGGAAAATATAGACACAAAGGAAAAACTAAGAAAAGCATTGGAACACGAACGGGAAGAAGGAGTCTATAAAAGAAGAATAATAACGGAAGAAAATTTCTTAAAAAAAAAAATGCAAATGACAGGACGTTAACTATATGGAGGACGGTACAAGGATTGATAAGTTATTGCCTAAGACCTTTAATGATATTTTTCTAGATTTAAGCAACAAACAATGATGCACGGTAGTATTAAAAACTTCAACCACGTGTATAACGATGTCGTAACCACGGAGAAGAAGACCACATGTATTAAAGCAAACTACAAAGCAGAGACATGCGAAGTAATTAAGAAAATGTTGACGTCACAAAAAAAACAAACGATATGCTTATATGAACTCATAAACGTGTCTATGGTAACCCTAAGAAAAATTGTTGAAGGACGAGGAGAAAGAAATTAAAATCTATACACCAGAAAGGACAAATGAAGCAAATTACAATCTAGCAGTAAAGGAGGGCAATTCAAAACACTGATAGACAAACATACACTTTAATAGTGGACCAACAAGAGAAAACTAAAGCCAATTAATGTAACAAAAAATCAGATTTCTCAATTTTTTTATTTTTGAAAATATCATATCCTAGGTAACCTTATTATTGTTTGTTTGCGATTTGAGTTAATAATTTAGACATTACTTCTCAATAAAAAAAATAAATAATTCTAACCCAACTTGTGCAGATTTGTGCAAGTATAGCGTGGTATAACTGGTTGCCTATATTGCACCAATGATTTGATTTTTTTAAATTTAAAGTACACATATGGTAAATGTGTAACTAAGAAAGAAGAACCCGGTATACACAGTTTGTGAGTAGAAGATGATATTTCTGAGGTTGTTTTGCATAGACGGAAGAATTATGTACTATAAAAATGTTGAATTTCTGTTTGAAAAAACAGGAAAACAAAAACGATAAGAAAATGATAAAATATATGAAAAATAGTAGAAATCTTAACTAATATTTTTCTTATCACCTCGGTTTTCTGTTCACGTTGCTAGGATAGGGGAACAAGCATACCCAGTACTGGGCCAGTGTTAAGTGATAACATTGCATCAACACCATAAAACTTCACAGCTTTAATGAGATTATTGCAGTAAAACATGTAGTATATCTATTTCCTAATCGGCCTCGAAGTTCTTCAATAAAAAATATGGGTTTAAAATGCAAAATAATTTTTACTACTTTATATTCATGTGAATAGCCTGTATAAAGTAAATTAAAATAATAAGGCAACTTATGAGAATTTCTTTGACGAAAATTATCATGGTTCAATCACCCCAAGTACACAATAATAAAAACATTCCCTAACTCATACGTAGATGAACAGTAGTAGCACTGATCCAGGTGATTTCACGGCGATGTCAAATAAATGGGGCGATAATAAAAAGGTACACCCTTTTAGATATCAAAGTGATAACAACATCTCCGAAAATTAGTTTAACCAATAAAGTCAAAAAAACCTTCCAACAATTTAAATGACTACAAACGCATACCGGAAGTTCTCAATTTCGATGCAATCGAAGCATGCAATAATCATAAACTGATAGTAGAGTACAGTTTTCATAATGTGAACATAATTTAATAATCTCATGGTCGTTGTGATAAAAAAAATAAAATGGTCATTACCATAGTTGATTAGATCCTGATAGTCTAATTCATAATAATTTTAATATTTTTGTTGTGATATAAAACTTTTACTTAAATTCTTTAAGCAGAAGCAATGGTCCTATTGCAAATTTTCGACTTGGTGTAGCAGACGAATAATAAAGATCAGCACAGTACTCTAGGTTTCAAAAGGGATTAGACCAAGAGTATTCCGCACGTCATTTTAAGAAGAAAGAGAATATAATATAAGTTAGTTGTTTTTAAACAGGTCCATTAGAACGTCCCTTGGTTCGGTAAAAATGTCAAATGTCTTAAAATGAAAGTGTCTCATATTTAACATTATTTTCTTCTTCACCATAAATGTCTTTTGATTTATGTTCAATTATCTATAAAACTTTTGTAATATTATATTGTTTGGTATTGGTTTTTAAATATATTCATTTGCTTTCAAAATTTCAAACCATGATAATATTGTTAATAACGACATATTCTGAAACATTACCTGTATTTTTAACACACGGAGTGCGTAAAAATTATTTAAATATTCTACCCTTTAGGTACATTTATAAATAAAAATCTTTTTGGCCTCCTGATGTGTAAACATCAAATTAACATTGAAACTACAAACCCTGAAACGTCATGATTACGTAAAGTGCACGCACAGCAGCATTTGTAAAAATTACCCAAACCGTCCGCCTTTAAGGTACATTTGTCAATAAAAATCTTTTTATAGAACAAAAATATGTTTACTAAATCAACCATTACAGAACTTTTTTACTGTTAAATTGTAAAAAATAAATTGATTTGGAATATTTTTAGTTTCATGTAAATGATTAGCGCCATCTTGTGTATTCTGAATTACAGTTCACTTTATGACCGATATTGACAATTGACAGCAAAATATTTGTTAATTTTAGATTTTACCATTTAAAAATTGTCGGCCAAAAAATTTAATGCAAATATTGTGCGTCGTGCTTCAAATTTATTTTGCGCTGTAAAATTTAATTTTCCGCACGCGAATGCAAATAACTATTTTATACAATAAAAATGTGTCTACTAATCACTTTTATATTTTCCTGCTTTTAGAATAACCTTCAAAAATAGAATTAATAATTTTTAAAAATGGTCGGCCAAAAAATTTGATTCAAGTCTTGTGCGTTAGTTATTTTACAGGGTTCAATCATTAAAGCACTCCGCTTCAAATTTATTTCGTGTTAAAAAATCAAACTTTCCGCAAGCGAATGTAAATAACTATTAAATTTGATTAATTATATTGTTGAAGTTGATACAAATTTATTATCTCCACGATAGAAAACTGAAAAGTAAAGTTAGAAACAAAAGATGAAATGTTGTATGAAACTAATGGAAACAATGCACAATTATCTGAAAATAAATGCAGAAGAAACTAACAATCAAAAGGGCAATGGAAATAATACCAATGAACTGAAACCAGGACTAAAAAAAACAATGTGAAATTAACCTCATATGTAAAACCCTCAAAATTTATGAAAATAAAAAAAGAAATAAAACAATCAATTACATTTAAAAGAGATGACAGGAAAAGTAGAATGGGATATACGAAACGAGACGTGAAAATATTGAACAAGAAATAAGAGAATTAAATGTAAATATAAATAATGAAACAAACATGAAGTAAAATATACATGAAAGGAATAACAAAAATGAGACAACTGGTACTAATAATTTTTTAGAATTAAATGCAAATTTGTACATGCAAACACTAAATATTAAAGGTAATAAAAACAAAATCGTTATAATCACTCGATAGCTGTTTCGTCTTTTTGGAACTCTTCAGGAGTAAAATCTTCTCGAGTTCACTATTGTACAAGTGCTGTAAGTGCTTATCTGACCTGTCGGTAAATTTTTGCCTCAATCAATGTACAGGGATTCTATAAATGATTGTCTCATCAGATGAGCGTTGGAAAACTTAAAAAATAAAAATTTACCACTTACATTGATAGTGAATTAATTTATGAAAATGTCATCTCTATCAGTTATTTCATCGTTCCGTTGTAGTTATTATCCCTGGTTGTAAGTGTATGTTGTTCGTCGTTTATCGTTAATTTAGTTCATTTAATTTCTAACTTGATGAGACAATCATTTAGAGAAACCCTGTAGATTCGAGAAATATTCGAAAAAAAGTAAGATATTCAGTAAACCATTCAAGAATATTCTCGTCTATTCTAAGGAGGTACGATGAAGACGATGAAGAATGTCAAAACCAAATATTTTGCCATTATTTCTCATAATAATAATCATTTTCGCTAAAGTATTGATCCATCCCTTTCCGACATTTTTGAAAAGTTGAAATACAAGTTGTAGAAAATCTAATGCTTTACAACTTTAGTTTTATAGTTTTTGACATAGTCCGTTCTCGGAGTAGTGGTATTTTTTTTACTTAATTGTAGTGTAAGAAGTCGAAATTGTCGGAAAAATTGAAAAAAAAGAAGGGGTAAGAATATAACCTTAAAAACCACTACAGAAGACTATCGCCTTTACTAAAGGACATAATATGATCTATTCTGAACAGTATTTGAACTGTAAAATAAAAAGAACAAAACGTAAGTTTAAAAAATATATAGAATTGTATTGCACAATTTTTTTTTAATTAGGTACAACAATTGAAGATATTCTTATATAAACATAATTTGATTGACTAATATCTGTAATTTTTTTTTTGGTGCCCTTCCTCAACAAAGATCAAATCATTTATTTCATTACTACTTTAACTTCACCAATTCGAACTAAAACTAATCAAATCTGCGTTATTACCAAAAACTTTAATTTTTACACAAAATTCAATCATGACAAGAAAATTTTGACACAAACGATATTAAAGTGAAAATCAAGATAGTAAGTACTATAATAATAATAATAATAATAATAATAAACTTCTTAGAAAATCCTAACGTTATTCGAAATGGAAACCGTAGTTGTAATTTTGACATGGTCCAATCTTGGAACACGTTTTTGTTTTAACAATGACTCCGCCTATGGAAGCATAACACCCTTTTAATCAAGTAAAATTTGAAATTAGATGCTTTGGAAACGTAATGAAACTATTGAAATTGTGCAGTAGCCAGAATTATTAATTGAACTAATACCAGGGTTTGGAGCAGAATTTCTCATCGCAACGTATAAGATCGCATAGGTAGAAAGTGAGCAACGAAATTTTTCTCGGAAAAGCGAAAAAAAAAACAATTGCGTTGTAGAAAAAAATAATTCACATAAAAGTTTTACATAATGTAATTAATTTCATAAAAATCGGATCATGGATTTTTAGCGGGCCTGCTTTATTATAACGAACTACCCCTAATTTGTCGGAAAAAATGAAAATGTTAAAATTTTTGGTTTGATAACCGTCGCATAACTTTTACAAGTAAATATTAAGAGGAGTAAATAATACGCAAATCGGATGTTAATACAAAACCGAAATTCCCTACAAAACGGACGCATAGTAGGTGTAGAAAAAAAGAAGACGTAGTAATTATAAAGAAATTCACTTAATGGTAATTAACAAAGAGAAGTGGCTTTTAAAATGGGGGAGAGATGGATTTTGAAGGGCGCAGACGGTTCATTTCTGGATTAATGGAGACATTGTTTGAGGCAACCGAACTGCAAGCTTTACATGCAAATTAAGCCCTTACCATGCAAACTAGACAATTACCATCATCCCCGATGATACCGAAGGGAGGAACATCTGGTAGAATATTTATTAATTAACGGAACAACTTTTAAAAAGCGTCATTTCAATTCAAAATTTGACGACGATTAAATTAACTCGAAAATAATTAGAGCAAACAATAAGACAATATGGTGATTTATTGATGTGTCTGTCAATTACATATTATTTTGCAACAATCTTTTTTTCAGCGCATATGACCATACATAAGTACCTATTAATTAAATCAGCTGTTGTGTAATTTTGAACAATTAGTGATTCACATGTGCATATTTAATGACCACTTGTATTTGGTTTAATTAACTTCAATTAACTGTTGCACACATCAATGCAGCAATACTAAAATTACATATTTACACAGGTTTATTTTAAGAACAAGCTTAAAACACGTATAATTTTCAACCTCCCGCAGTTAGATGGTATGATAAGTAACTAAAGATACTCGGCAATTATACAACTAAATTAATTGCACCATCATATATCAATATTTTGAAAGGGAGCAATTAAATGGTAGAATTTAACATTTAAAAGATTAACCTTTTTCTTGTCGTAATAAAGTTAAAACATCAATCTGCGGAGTTAATTCTGACATCAATTAAAATCAGTGTTGGCACAAAATCCAACCCCTTTCTATTAATCAAGTTTAAAAGGTTTTAAAATCTTAAAGAAAACAACCCCCAAGGCAAAAGAAGATAATCTTTAAACAGTTAAATCTTTCATTAACACCCCTTTTTGGGTAATAAACGTCAATTAAGTTCAGTAATTATATATTTAGTACCGCGAATCGAGGCGCGCGAGGGTCGAAAGTGCGCCGTTTTGCATAATGGACCAAACGAAAGGGGTAATTAAAGGGGATGCTCGCTATTAATTAACAGACTGAAACCTGTTGCGCGTCGGAATCTGACTAAAAGGCCTTTAGGATGTTTAAAATCTGTCGACGCCGTTTTACAAGTACAGTCCCCACCACTCCCACGACTCAATTATACAGGCATCCTCTCTAGGCCATAATTAAATGAAATTATCGTTTAATTGCTTTGTTTACATCTCCTTCGGGCCACGTACACATTGTCATTAACTAAATGCCGATCAAAACTTCTTCATCGATAGATTAACTTTGCAGCTTATGAATTAATAATAATAGGGCAATCAAAATTTAAATCTTCTACGTATAGAGAAAAAAATTAAAAATTAACAAAATTTGGTACCAATTAGTTCATCATAACCCAAGGGCTGTATAAATTTGTAATCGTTCCTCGAGTTCGTTACTCGATTTTGAGTCATTAAGAACTACCGAATGTCACGGTCAAGTCTACACACACACACACACACACGTCCTCAAGTTGCTGCAGGTAGAGTTTCTCTGGAAACTATTTCCACGAAGACTGATAAATAATGATACATCTCGAAATTAAAATTTAATAATCCCTTTCTTTCATTAAAATTACACATTTTTCTAAGAAAACCGACACATTAAATCGCACTGTAATTACCACGAACACAGTTTTTTTATTTTCCAAAAATGTGATGTTCAGGACTTCAATTCACTTAATACTCGATCAAAGATGAAATGCGAAATCAACATCTTGTCGTTGAGGAAAATTTAATCGTGCCTGACTTTATACCCACTAGCAATAGGCAATTATGAAATTAAACTATAGTCATTATCACTTTTTTCTGTAGTGTTAGGATTTTGACATATTTTATTGTAACAGATTTAATACATAACACACATAGTATTTTGTTAATATAAAGTAGAGCTTAACAACCTGGAGAACCAGATAAACTACGTTTCGAAAAGTCTAAAAGTTTTAGAGAAACCATTTCTAAATTCATAGAGGGTTTCATCGAAATACAAGCATTAATTTTAATAAGACGTGTGTGGTACAATGATAATTTTTTGTTATCCAAATTAGTAAAATTTTATCGATTAGATCTTGGGGTCATAAACACAGATTTTGTTAATTTACTTTATCTTATTTAAGTAGAAAAATGATTCACTAAAGTGGACAGCATTTGTTAATTGATGGTAAACCACAAAAAAACAGGTATGTAAAATTTCCTAGTTAACTTGAAACAATAATTGTTTCCGACCATTTTGTTATAATTAAGAAAATATAAAGTAATCTTTCTCTCAGTTTGGAAAGACCCAGACGTATTTCACATCTCCAATTTGTGCTGATCGACACCAAGCAGCCGATGTTCTCATCAATTACATCGTCCAAGAATAAAATAAGATACAACCATATAAGTGTAATTTTATCCAACCGATCCTGCTATAAACCACATCCTATCGACGACATTTCTTGAATTTTTGTTCCGAAGGATACATGAATCCATAGACCCATCTACATCAAAGGTAGAATTCCCGTAAAACAACATAATCGTCAACGATCACAACTGCTCTCACGTCACAAAACTAAGCATAAAGTAGCAGTAACTAAAATATCACCCTATGACACCAACACCGACGCCAGGTCAGAACCACTACACGACATCACAGCTTATATTAAATGATTAAACCTAGTGCCGATCTGCTTAAGGAATTTCCAACATTCATAGACTTCTTACTCTCTCCTTGCATCCATCCTCGACCTTAGAGATCCATAACAGCCATGGTGTATTCATTTACTGAAGACTTTTAATGCACCAACTCTGGCCACTAGAAGCCTTTCTTACTAGGTATCGGTATCATGGTTGAAATAAACTAACACTAATTTATTCAAGTAATACTCAAAGTCAAATAAATGTAGTTACTGCGCAACTGTCAATACAACAAATTTCTTTTATACAATTAATGCAGTTGTAATTAGAAACGACGCTTTTCATCTATTTAATGTATGAAAACAATTTAGTATGATAATAAAAATATAGCTAATGGGTATTTCTGGCTAAACTATGATTAATAAAAATTCAAAAATCACTTTTTGTAATAAATTGTTTTAACTTCCTTAGACCTACATACTTACTTTTTACACAAAAGTTCTTAATAAAAAAATAAGGTCCTATAACTACGCGGATGACATAGTGGTTTTAGCAAAAAGAGAACAAGAAATGAAAGGGGTATCAGAGGTAGTAAGAAAATATTTGCAAAAAAAGAATCTATACGCAAGTGTGGACAAAACAAAAATGATTATTTTTCAAAAAAGAAGAGGGATAATGAAGAAAGTAAAATGGTGGTGGGGAGAAAAGGAATTGGAAAGCGTGGACAAATGGAAATATTTAGGATATAAATTAAGATACGATAACAAGGACAACAGTCATATAAGAGAGCTTGCGAAAAATGTAATGTTATAGTAGGACAGGTATGGGGAATGGGAGAGAGTGTTTGAAATGATATAGAAAAAAGAAGGTGACTTTTTATAAATTGGTTAGAAGTGTTATCATTTACGGAGCAAAAATATGGGGATGGAAATAGTGGGAAAAACTTGAAAAAATACAAAAAAAATATTAGAAATGGACAATGGGGCTGGACAGAGAGACACCCGGATATATAGTAGAGGAAGAAATGAAGATTAAGAAAATAAGAGTGCAGACGGGAAAGATAGCCATGAGGTATGAAGAAAGAATAAGAAAATGTAGACAAAACGAAATCTTAATTAAGTGCTGGAAGGAACTAAGGATTCAAAGAATAAAACACGGAGAAGATGAGAGGAGACAGTACTACAAAAGAGTTGGATATGCGAGGAAAGAAGTAGAAAAAATAAGATAATGATACGAGATAGGGACACACAGATACAAGAAAGAAGAACAAAAAAATAAAGAAAGTCGATACAACAAAAAATATATTAGATTAGTCACAGAAGAATTACCAAAATATATTTTAGAAGAAAAACGTTTAAGAGAAAAAAATAATAGCAAGGTTTAGGTGTGGAAATGAGGAGAACGAGAACAAGTATTGAATGGAAGATGACAAGAGGCGATGTAGGTTGTGTGGAGAGAGTTGAGAAAATATAAGGCATCTAAAAGAAGAGTGTGAAGAATTAAGAGAGGAAGAAAGAGAAGATGAGGTACTATTGGGAAGGGAGGAGATGGGGTGAATTGGATGAAGGCGGTGATAGAGAGGAGGATGGGAAAAACAGAAAAAATTAAAGTAATTTTATAGAATTTAGGGAAGGAGTGTAAAATTTTGTTTTTTTTTATTATTTTATTTATTTTGTTAAATTTATTGGTTTTAGAATCCGAATCATTTTGTTAATTTGTAAAGAACAAAAAAAATAAATACATACATACAATACATACAACTACTTCTTCAAAGTTTAAATAGCTGGTATGGTTTTAATATTTTTGATTTTTTTTAAGTGTTCCTCATATTCAATTATATTTTGGTCACTATAAACTCGTCTCAGTTTTTTGTGGTTTACAAGCTTACGTCAATAAACATTGAATCCCCTATATTTCGTTTGTTCAAACTAAAATTTTATGTGTCTTGGGAAATTTTTAAGCTTTGCAATCACTAGTATAATAAACAAATTTTATAGGAAAACCTACAGAATATACAAACCTTCGGTTGTTAATTCTGTCCGAGAGTAAGTATTGGGTTGGTAGATATAACTTACATTGGAGATATTCAGGAAGAAATTGGTGAACGGTAACATAAATGTTTGACTATTAGCCTATGCAGATAATAAAGTGGTCTTAGCTAAGAATGAAAATGAAATGAGAGATGTAATTAAAGTGATGAAGGGATATTTACAGTAAAAGAAAGTAATGGCAAATGAAAATAAAACAAAAGTAAGGTTCTCCAAAAAAGAAGAGGATGAAGAAATAAAATTGTTGGTGGTGAAGAGAAGAAGAGGGGATCGAAAGGGTGGATGAGTGTACACTCATGAAATTTAAAACTAGGACACCACAATTTCTGTAAACAAAAGTTTGCACATTGTGAAGCGGGCTTAAGGGTATCATTTACAATTCTAACAGCAGGTAGTCTCAGCAGGGGTTATCTTATAGAAGGACTGTAGAATGAATCATTACACTAAGCACGTTTTAGAAAATAGGTAATTTACGTTGCTTACTTAATTTTTTTCTTTAAAGAATATATTTGAAGGTATCGCTAATTAAACACCATAGCTCGATTAATTATCGAATCAAAATTTTGTTTAGGAAATGTTTACAAAATAAAATTAGAAATAATTTTGATTTAAAAAACGTCTACAAGCAATAACTTTTAAATTAAATCAAAAACTAAACATGGTTATTTGGGTTGACTGATTATTACTTATTTTTAAATAAATCTAACCTACTAATTATTGTAAGTTATTAAAAAAATCATTAAACTCTCTATTCATAATATTTAGTCCTTACAAAATGTATATTTTATGACGTTTCATTTTTTCTGTAGTTAATATAAAAAGTGAAAATAAAAACTAAGGCAATTCTTATTGTCAACGTATATATTTAGTTTTTGACAAGAATTTATTACATAATTATAATTAAGATACCAAGTTATAGTTTAAAATTAAATGAAAACTTTTTTTTTAAATAAAGGTATTACTATATAAATAAATATAAGAAATCAATAATGGGTGTGACCTCCATTATTATTGATACATTCTTGGAGGCGTCTGCTCATTGACGCTATCAAGGTATCAATATAATTAATATTAATCGTTTCCCATGCGGTATCAATGGCTGCAATTAGTGCATTACGGTTTACTGGTATAAAATTTGGCCCTTGTTGTCTTCGGATAACAGCAAGTATTCGAGCCCAAACATTTTCGATAATGTTAAAATCTGGGCTTTTGCTGGCCAGGGTAACAGCTCCAAGTTATTTTCTCGTATCCAATTGCGCACAACCCGCGAAGTATAAATAGGGGCGTTGTCCTTTAACAACAAAAACATTATGAAAATGTTAATTCAACAGATCCCGAACTATTTTTGGAGAAATATAGTGAAATAAGAATACTTACTCGTTGGAAAATATAATCTTCGTCTGGATAAAACACTTCGACTGAAGGTTTCATAATAGTTTCCAAAATATCTAAATACGCAGCAGAATCAAGACGTCCATCGATAACCCAACAAACTCCTGGACCCCGCGCTAACCCAACCCCACACATTCACAGAAAAATAACCACTTCGTTTTTTAGGACATATGTGATTATTTTTGTAACGAGTTCCTTCCATTCTAAAAACTTTTAGTGGTCCATCGTTGCGGCTATTGAACGTTTTTTCGTCGCTAAAAATCACTCGATTCCAAAATTCCAAAGGTTCGTTCACATATCGCCTTGCAAATTCCAGACGACGTCTCATATTTTCGTCACTGAGAACTTCTTTCGCAGCAGCATTATACTTCTTTATTCCCATCTCCTTTAATCTTTTTTGTGCAGTTATACGGCATCCGGGAAATGTGTATCTGCTATAGCCCTGGAGTATGTAGCAAATGGTTGTTCTGTTACGTAATGAAACAACTCGAGATCTTGAGCACGTGTAGATACTTTAGGTCTACCACTTCCGATGGCTCTTTCCAAAGTGTGTTCAAGATTCCATTTACTCGGTAATGCCCTACGGTGCTTTTGGTATATCTAACATACGTGAAATTTCACGCACGCTACGGCCCGCCGCTAATTCTGAAACAATCCGCGCTTTCAAATCAGCACGAGATGAGGTGGCATTTTCACAACACTTGAAATTTTAAACTAAAATGGAATTTACATTTCTTTCTTTATTTATTAGTTCACACTACCCCTTCTCAAACATCATTTTTCTTGCATTCTTAAACACTGATTAACTTAAAAACATTTTTCTTCTATCAACTCCATAATATTACCTAAAACACAACAAACTCACAAAAGGGAGGACAAAAAATAAATAATTTAATTCTCCCGCATAAGTTTGTTCGCAGTTTTGTTTAGATTCGTCCAAACCTGCAAACGCATTCGCGCGCATTTTCTTTGATGTCGGAGAAAAAACCGACAAGTTGCGGGAACGCCGCAAACCGTTCGTGGAACAATCAGGACTTGCGAATCTGTTCTAAAATTCGTACGTAGCACCGTCCAAATTAATGTTCCGATTGCCGTTCGGTTCGTTGTTCTGTTTGTTCCTCGGTTTGTTGTTCAGGTGTGTACGAAGCTTTACAATAAGCATATTAATATGAACTATATCTTATGAAAGGAGAGTTATGTAACTATAATTAACGACTTAACGTTACGTTAGTAGATTCCATTTACTATTTACACATATTTTCTTGGAACATTCGATAATTAACTATCGGGATATGATGACCCTATACTTCGCAGGTTGTGCGCAACTGGATACAAGCAAATAACTTGGAGCTGTTACCCTGGCCAGCAAAAGCCCAGATTTTAACATTATCGAAAATGTTTGGGCTCGAATACTTGCTGTTATCCGAAGACAACAAGGGCCAAATTTTATACCAGTAAACCGTAATGCACTAATTGCAGCCATTGATACCGCATGGGAAACGATTAATATTAATTATATTGATACCTTGATAGCGTCAATGAGCAGACGCCTCCAAGAATGTATCAATAATAATGGAGGTCACACCCATTATTGATTTCTTATATTTATTTATATAGTAATACCTTTATTTAAAAAAAAGTTTTCATTTAATTTTAAACTATAACTTGGTATCTTAATTATAATTATGTAATAAATTCTTGTCAAAAACTAAATATATACGTTGACAATAAGAATTGCCTTAGTTTTTATTTTCACTTTTATATTAACTACAGAAAAAATGAAACGTCATAAAATATACATTTTGTAAGGACTAAATATTATGAATAGAGAGTTTAATGATTTTTTTAATAACTTACAATAATTAGTAGGTTAGATTTATTTAAAATAAGTAATAATCAGTCAACCCAAATAACCATGTTTAGTTTTTGATTTAATTTAAAAGTTATTGCTTGTAGACGTTTTTTAAATCAAAATTATTTCTAATTTTATTTTGTAAACATTTCCTAAACAAAATTTTGATTCGATAATTAATCGAGCTATGGTGTTTAATTAGCGATACCTTCAAATATATTCTTTAAAGAAAAAATTAAGTAAGCAACGTAAATTACCTATTTTCTAAAACGTGCTTAGTGTAATGATTCATTCTACAGTCCTTCTATAAGATAACCCCTGCTGAGACTACCTGCTGTTAGAATTGTAAATGATACCCTTAAGCCCGCTTCACAATGTGCAAACTTTTGTTTACAGAAATTGTGGTGTCCAAGTTTTAAATTTCATGAGTGTACATATTTGGGATACAAAATAAAGTATGGCAATAAATATGAGTAGCATCTAAAGGTATTAGGGCATAGGTAAAACAGGATTGCAGGGGAAATATGGGACTTAGGAGAAAGGATGTTAAGGAATGATATAGAAAAAAAAAGTGGATCTTTGAAAAATTAGTGATGAGTGTTTTGATGTATGGAGAGGGTTCAGATGAGGTACTGGATATGGACACTGAGAGTAGGGAAAAGAAACGCAAAGCTACATATAGAACAAGAATGTAAACTAGAAAAGATAGGAATGCAATCAGGGGACAGAACAATGAGGTACGAAGAAGGAATAGAAAGCATTTTTTATGAGTGCTGGAAAGAAGTAACAACGAAAAGAATAAAACTAGTACAAGAAAACAGGAAGTTATATTATGAAAGAGGATGGTATACAATTGAGGAGGAATACAGGCTAAGAGAGAAAGACAAAATAGTTAGGAGAATAATCAGATGCAAGAGAGAAATTCAAAGACAAGGGAAGGCAAATACAATAAATTATATAAAAAATTAATAACTCAAGAAACACCAAAATATTTAATGGATAGAAGAATTCGAAAAGATAAAAAAAAATAATAGCAAGATTTAGAGTGAAATTAAAGAAAATGAAAACAAGTACTTGTGGGAAAATAAAAACAATGTAGAATGTGAGGAAATGAGTGGTAAAATCTCAAACACATGGGAGACTAGTATGACCAATTCAAAATGGAAAAAATGGAAAGATGTGTTGAAAAGAGTAAGGGGAAAGTTTAAGTTAATTTAATTTTGTATTGTTATAGAAAACCGAATTCTTTTGTTAAATGTATAAATAAATAAGATTTGCACATAAATCAAAAATTGTCTAGTATTATATTTTCCCATATGAAATATTTAGAGATCAAAAATTCACATTGCTTTTATAATCGATAAACTCGAAGTTTTGCATGGTTCTAAATTTATATCATCTATAAGTGCCCATATCAAGTTTCGTTTATAATTTTTTGCAGTGTTACTGTATGTGCCTAAACCCTTGCAGAAAGTTTAAGTTTCCACGAAGGTCACGCTACCAAAGCTTTTTTGCTTCAAAATACATATGAGGAATTCAGATATGTTAGAGTAAAAGTGGATTTTATTTTGTCTTGATGTATTAGTTCTAGATAGTCTTTCGAAGTACTGACCCGCGCCTAAGGTTTCTTAACTTGGGAAATCAAATAATCGACCTAGGACGTCAGTTGATGATTCTTTAAAATACAATAAAGTCTCTAGTTTATAAATTACTGCCCATAATTGGAAATTTTATTTAAATAGTAACTGTACTTGTTAAGTATTTCCCAAAACATAGTAAACAAATTCATTTAACTTGATTGCAATGTTAACTAATTTAAAGGTTGTATTTAAATGTTGAAAAGCTTAAAAATAATTTGAACCAGTGGCAAATTGTTGAGTACAAATTATTAGTATGTCATATTACACGTATAAAAATAAAGCCCGTTCTCGAGCACTAAAGTCTGCAATTAACATTACTTCACAATATTATAACAATTTAACTGTTCGATTCATCAGCAAAACGTAAGCATTTAAACTAAATTGGATACAAAATACAAAGTTACGAATAAAACACTATTAGATAATTATAGAATATGTACTTATTAAGTATCGATACCGAATTGAATAAAAATAATCTCTTATCCAGCTTACATCTTCTAAATTTTAAGAAAAAATATGAACGAAGATTCTTATCGGACTTATGAACCTATATAGAAAACATGTAACCACAGTTTTTTTAAGTGTGTGTTGTTTTAATTTTTATTTTCTCAAAGTGTAAAAAATTTTAAAAAACAAGAGTGTCGTAAACTTTGTTTAGTGCTTTAGTTTATTTAGTTTAGTCTTGTAGAAACTAATAATTTATCGAAATCTCTATGATAATAAATAATGTCATATAACTTATGCGATGTTCGTTGAGGAAGAACGTTGAAATACGCGTTTGATTTGCGGATGTAAACTGCAGGATTTATTTAAAGTAGGAATAAACTTCATTGATGAAGAAATGGTAAGTGATTTAAGCGTTTTCTATCTATATTACATCCGATCCCAATGACAAATCAGGTAGTGTAAGAAACAGACTATTTGATTAATGATGAGCAATTTGAGGCTTCGGAAACATAAAAACTGAACTTTGAGATCAATCCAACATTTTTCTAATGGTATAGTTACAAAATTCTTCCTATTGTTGAGCAAGTTTGGTCAATATCCAAAAAAATAGACGAAATTTAAAAAAATGTTTTCGAGAACGACTCTCACAGTTTGTTTATAGAATATTTCGTAAAAATGTAGAACTTATAAAGCGAAAGTAAATAGCTAAAAGATACCAATACTCATCATACTCAACATGGTTAAAATTTTTAGTAAATTCATAAACAAGAATATTAATAAACCATAAACCATAACCATATAATAAGAATATTAATATTAAATAAATGTGTAGTGAACGAGTTTCAGGCGAAATTAACTATGAACTTTCAAGGTTGCACACACTATTGCAAAAAAACTTATTCATGTTTAATGTTCTTCTGAATGAATAGATAGGAAAACTAACCGCCTAAAAATACTAAGTAAATGAATTTGGATATCAAACTGAAATGTTAGCTGCATCTGCAATGAAGAGAAAATGTGGTAGCAAAAAAGAAAATGCAGCAAAAATAGAATGATAGTAAAGATGAATAAGTTCACCATCACATTAACTATAATCAATTAAGTTTGGAAAACCCCATTGTCCAAAAAAATTCAGTTTTATTAATGTCAACGCCATTACGTATTACTACATCAAAACTGACTTCAACATCTACATTTTTTACTTAGCAACAGTAAAAAACAACATTCAGGTGAAATGGATAGCTACAATGCAAATTTATTTTTAAAATATAGTCCACTACATTTTTCCAAAAATCAAAGATCACATGCATTGAAAATTATACATATTTTTCCACCTAAATTTTATGACAAGGACAAAATAACCGACTTCACCTTAAAACTTTCTAAACTTTGATGATAACAGAGTGGTGTTTTTAATTAATTTTTGCCCTCAATTAAACAAAATTGAAGATCTTCCGTTTAAAGTAGGCATTTGTAAAGTGAAGACTTGAGGAGGATCTAGTGCGTACAATAAAATAAAGTACCCCAACACCTGTTGAGCCTTCTTTAGGAACTGTTCGGAAGAGGGTTTTAATCCATTAAACACCGCTGTTCTTTTCTTTATCCGACGTTTCGGTCAGTAAGTGTGACCTTAATCAAGGTATCTAAAGAAATGGAGGTCAAATGGTCGAATGATGTTAGGATACTATTAAAAAAAATTACAACATAGAGGAGTTCCAATTCAATTGAATAAAGTAGAACCTTCTTCGATAAAGAAAATTGGTTTAAAAAATTGCATGGGCAATAAATATTATTATGTGAAAATTTTTCATTTACTTTTTTATCATACCATACAAATAAATAAAAAAAAATCTTGCAAAATTAATTTACTACTGAACTACCAGAGGTCATAACCAATATTTTGATATAAGTACTGAAAATATTTTTCTTCATCGAACTGATATTAAATAATGAAAGATTTCTGATCGCAAATACTAATGAATCAAAATGAAATTTGCTGATGAGTGTGTAAATTTGATTTTGATATACTAAAACTCTTTCTATAACGTGTATCGCCTACCTATATTAGAGGAGTTTGGCTTTACACTTCCACGCTGGGCAGGTGAGTTGGAAATGGCTGTGATATATTTTTAACCATTACCAAAGGTATGGTGACCGGGACTGACGGCTTAACGTGCCCTCGGAAGCAGACCTTCTAAATTGGCTCGAAAAAATCTCTCGCCGTCACTTGATTCGGAACAGCGTGTCGGCGGTGGCCAGTTTACTAAACTGGCGCTTTTACCGCTAGGCTACGCTGCCTTTATTAAAGACGAATAGCTTTAAAATAATGATTATTACTTAAAACACTATTTGACCTCGTTCAAGTATAAAATAAACTTTGGTTTTTTTCATGGAAACATGGAAAATAGTGTTCGAGTCGCATCAAACAATTTCCAAAACCAAAAAATTACACGATAAATTGTAAATATTTTCTCTATGCCTTAAAAGATTGACCTTTATATTTACAACGACTGCTCTACGAAGCCACAAAGTTTTTTATGGCTTTGAATTTTAACAGACATAGAGAGTTTGTTACACAAGACGTACGTTTAAATGAATTAGTGAGTTAATTGAATCAAGACAGTAATTTTTTATAGAGATTTTAAAAACCACCAGATCAAATTTGAAGATTTGCAGAATTAGAATTTTATTATAGACTAAGTGCTGTTGTATTTATGGAAGAAACTTTAGAACAACATTAAAACAAGGTATATTTCACAAAAGTGTAGGAGTTTTTTGTTGAAGTAAATAAGAAGTTTTGTTTTAAAAAAAACCATAAATAATAATTAGTATGCTAGTAACAAACAATTGTTTTTATCCATACAATTTTCAGGAAAAATATTTTTAAATATAAATATTGGATGAATAATTGGTTTTATTCACACGGATGAATTGCAACTCCTAATAATAATATGTTTAGTAATTATTTACATTGAATGTAAGTAAAATTTATATTCATCTCATTTTATTATTTTGTTTCATTAATTGACCATAATTTATTATTGCCCAACGATAACTCTTCAATTGTAAAGTCGAAACTGGTTACCATTAAATAAATAAAAAAAAAAAATTAGGGTTGAATAAGTTAGTTTAAAATGATATTTGGAATTTTGTGATGACTTCGGTAAATGTTTCTAAAGTTATTAAGAAAATAAAAAATTGAGTTCTTAATTAACAAGTTTATAATAAAACATAAAATGAATAAAATACAAAAAAAAATTAAATAATGTCAAATAATCAGAAGGAGAATTTACAAGAGAATTTGGCAAAATAACAAATGAATGAAAAAAGTTGTTGAAGAAGACGCGTAGATAAACCAATTGAAAAAAATTATAATAACAAACTTAAAACTTAGAAACAAAAGTTGGAAATAGTGACAGAATAACAAAAAAGAATAAGATCAGAAATAATGAGATAATAGAAGAAAGTAACCCTAAAATAAAAGATAAAAGAGGGGACAAATGAAGCTTAGAATAATGTGAAAAACAAAAAGCAAATTAAGTTAAAAAGAGACAAATTAAGAAACGAAAGAAAAAATAAAGACGAATTAATCAATTTAAAAAATGAACATGGAGGAAAAATAAATTAATAAATAGACTTGAAAATTATGGAGTTAGAAGAACAAAAGGTGGTAATTTGAAACGTAAAAATGTGATAATAGGGAGAATAATTGAAGATAAGAGAAATTAATGACCAAAATGAAATAGTGATTAGTATGGTGAGTAGCAAGGTTATTAAGAAGAAATGATTCGATAAAAAAACTACGCAAAATAAAAATTACTTGAACTGATGGAAGGGGGGAAATGTAATGAGAAAAAATAGGAGGAACCCATTTACGGATAACTATTTTATACATGTGCTGTACCTGCTACAAATCGCTGACAAATTCAGATACGAAAGTTATGTGTAGCCCTCAGAATCGCAACTTTATTTGCACCGGCCCTTGGCTACTTGAAACAAATTTCAGTATGGGGTATGATACAATTCATGTTCAAAGATAAAGATGTTGCAATAGCTTTGTTCAATAGAAAATTAAAAAACCCGATGGGCACTAATTTTGAAATCCAATAATTGAATTTCATTCTTTGGCACCTATAAAACATATAGTATTAATTTTGAAAAGGGTGCACAGTTGACAATTCTAATTGAAAAAAATTCTTGGGTCTGAAATATTCGTTAAAAAATTGTTTCGGGGATGTAATCTAATACTCGAATACAACAATACAAAGGAACAAGCAAAGAAGGTACCTACTTAGTTTTTACCGCCCTGTTTTGTCAAAGTTGGTAAATTATTAACTTCTTCAGATGAAGGATTTTTGAAGAATGATGCTTCAGCATGTTGTTGCATGCTTAAAATGTTGGAACAACCACCGATTAATTTGTTTACAAAAACTATAAAAAACATTATTATCGACTTAATTATGAATTGATTATGTTTCTAAGAAATTGTAGTTCGTAACGTATGAGTGCATTTAATTTCGTAGCAGAACCATAAAACGCCTGTTAAATTATTAATTATCCTTTTGTGCCTATTATTTACATGTTTTATTTATGTATAGCCTTATCAACTTTTACATTACCAAAAATGTTGCACGAAATAATAAGGTCGATGTGTGTCTTATCCATTATATTAATAACCATGATTATGAATTAATGAATAATTACAAATTTTCAGAAAAAAAACTGACAGAACAATAAACGAAAAGACAAACGAAATGAATCTACCCATTGTTTTCTTAAAAGGAAAATCAGTTCTCTTATAATCGAAGTCCTTTATTAAAGTGTCACAAAAATTGAAAATCCATTAATTCATTCGTTTTATATAAGTTATATATACAAGCGCATGCGTCTTCGCACACATATATTTTTCTTTTTGAGGGTTAAAAAAATTTAATCAATACCTTAATGATTACACTAGCATACGTAATGAGACGTGACGTCATTCTTAAATTAGTGAGGACTTGGGGTGGAATTTTTTTTTCTTCTTTAAAGAGCGGACTGTCTATTAAAATGCGAAACCGCTCGGTAGAAAAATGGTTCTTGCTAGCAATCAGCGTAATGAATGATCGAGCCTTAATTAATGAATCTGTCTTGCTAATCTCTTAGATGGAATAGTCGTGCAGACTGGATTGTACCACGAAAGGTTCAGATTGATAATGTGATTAATTTTATTATATATAGAACGAAGTGTATAGGTTTTCGATTTTTTAATAAATTGGTTTGTTATGAGGTTCTTTTAATCATATTATCCTTATTTGTGGTTTATATAGATCGATAAAACGCATTAAGTAAGACGTGATATTACGAGCATGCAAAATTTAAATTTTTTTTCCACGAACCGAAGGAAATCGAATTTGTACCGGCAAAGAATATTTTGCTTGGAAGAATTTATAAAATGTGATGAAAATGCAACGTGCAAACAAGAAGCGTAATAATTCTTTTACGAAACCTTTTAAGGTGGCACAGCTGCAGTACATGCACATAATTAATTGGATTCTGTTAATTTATGGCATTGCAAATCCTATAAATCACATTTCAACACAACGCCGATTTGAACGTTATGAAGGCGTTAGGTGCTTAGTTTTTCATTGTAAAAAACTAAGATCGAAATCTTTCGTTAATTAACGACTCCTTCTTAATTAAACGTTTATACTGCAATCAGAATCGATATACAGTTGGGAAACCTTAGAATTGTTTAAATACAGGAAGAATAGTATTAGTTTAAGTAACTGTGTTAAATAGTTTCATCGATTCTACTAACTTTTAATGTAGACAATCATGCAACGTTCGTTTAAATAGTCTTTGTACTTAATGTCAAAAGGTAAAACTGTGATTTACATAGAAAACAAAAGTTATACTAATGTACGTCAAGGTAGACATAAACAATTAACAGTCAAGTGAAGAAACTTACAATTACATTCAATTTGTAAGAGAATACCAGACAAAACAATGGTTGACTTTGAAGTGGTAAAGAATCGGAGGAACGAGTCAATATTAATATTAAAGCACAACTTTAACGAAGGTCTGCAGTATTTTTAACGTCGGAACTGTTATAAAATAAGGTAAGGTCAGAAAAATCGATTAAGACATGTGTTAAAATATTAATCCATCATGTATGAGTGCTCGTATATACTAAGTTTGGTAATTATTCTACATTATTTGAAGAGTTGTTGGATCGTAAATTTAGCATTTAACCACGAGCAATTTTAACCGTGTATTTAAAATAAAAACAACGTTTTTTTTACAAAGTGTATAGTTTCCGATTAATCTTCATGAGTTTTAATAGCGGTTCTCCACCTACAAATGTAAATTATAAGGTATATGAATATACAACTGTATAAAAATGGGCCATTAAAACGGTGTCTAGATCGAAATCTAAAATTTCAAATAACCGTTTTTAGTGGTTTCTGAAAAGAGCAAATTGTGGTTCGAACAATAGCAATTTTTAATTACGGTTAAGTCGCACGGACTGTACTTGCTTTATGTTTTTAAAACACGGAACGTCGCCTATCGATCGACGTCGCAGAAAAAAGCCAGCGTCGCGGTGCTAAGTGCGAGTGTGGCATGCACGCCATCTTAGTAAAGCCGCAATTAAAACCAACCCCACCGGTGATGCAGACGTTGCTCGCACCCCGTTGCACCCT
The DNA here is from genome assembly GCA_030710515.1 of Abscondita cerata. Classification (NCBI taxonomy): domain Eukaryota; kingdom Metazoa; phylum Arthropoda; class Insecta; order Coleoptera; family Lampyridae; genus Abscondita; species Abscondita cerata. The sequence goes on along the minus strand of JALBCR010002403.1, from coordinate 31,695 downwards.
AAGACTTCGTTGCACGATTGTGAGATATCCTTTTGTCAGTTTTTGCACGATCTATCTACTTCTTTTCGTTCATTTTTTATATTATCCTACCTCAACCAGACGACCAAAACATATTAGCTCCGATAATTTGTTAAAAATTTGTAGCGCTTGAATATAAATTTTGTGGTCTCCTGTATCGAATATTTTACGTCACTGGACATACGTAGTTTACTCGAGCATGAATGAAAAGACATGTGCCAAAAACTTTTCAACAACTATCCGTCTGACTTTGGTATTACTTCCCAAAGTTGTTTTTGTACGTTCTGATCCCAATTGCGTCTGAATAAAAGAAAAGTGCCGCAAACGAAACAGAATATAAGAGTTTGCATGACGAAAGGGCATAAACTTAGCGCCGTTATAAATAAACTTCGAAATAGCACTGACCACGCGCGCGGTTCCATATGATTGCTCTTCCTTCGTCAAGCTTTTTTTCTTCAGTTTGTGACAACGACGTTTACAATATACGTAGGTAATTTTATGGTCAGAAATCGTTACGATGTTTTATTATTGCATACGCAATACTACCTACGAAAGTAGAACACGTTTAATCAATCAATTACAAAGTAACGTGTACATTTTATTATTTAAACAATTATTATAAACTAGAGTAATTTATCGGGCTTACTTTTTGTATGGAGCGTTTAACTAATCCTACTGTTGCATTTGCTGAAAGCGAACTTGATATTCTAAGACTTTTCTAAGCCTAGATGCATTTTAAGTGTTTCTAATTCCAATAATTACCCACACTTAAAGTATGAAGACGGCACTCTATCATGTGTAGCAAAGTGTCAGCAATAAACACCTAAATGTGAGACATTGAGGATGCGAGTTAAGTGCTGCTGTACGATGAGAAGCTCAAAGAGAACAAGAAGAGAGGATTTGGGAGGTATTGAGAAAGGATCTGATCTGTAAATTCTTGGTAATATTAAAATATTAAAAAGTAGTGTTTTACAACTCTGACATACATGAAGCATTCTTCGAAAATCCTACGATATAAATATAATCTCACTTTATTTACTCTAACAATAAAGAAGACTAATAGATCGGTTTATATTGCGCACTTGTATGACCGCCAGTACGTCACTTAAACCTTAATTGTTGCATCGTTGTAATGTTCAAACTTAGAGAGTAATAGTTCAGAATCATTTCATGTAAAATAAATGAAAATTTTTTGTAGGTTTTTGGTGTTGAGCAACTACACGAAATTAAACTACAGTTTAAGATTGTGTTGATAGTTTACAGTAATTAAAATGTTTAAGTATTTTAGCAAAAAAACTGTACACAGATGTCGTTTAAGGCAACGTTTCGTAGAAGGTTGGAGAGGACTTCATCAGGCATAGAAATCAGATAACAGAGTATACCAACTACTAATAAGTTTTCGCCTACCATATCCGAAAATAAATCATAGCGACCCTAAAAATATTACCGAAAGCAATCTTTATCGTCCCTAGGACAACACGATTTTGTTATTTTTCAGTATCTAGACACCTTGCGTACTTTGACGTTTTACATAAATTTTGAATCAAGAGAACGAAACTATAAAATAGTAATAGTTTCTGATTTTGAACAATTGTGATTGAGTGATTGTAATTAGTTTAAATTAATAGTAATTTAAACACGTACACAATTCGAATACTCCACCAGATTTACAAGAGAAAGCTAACAATATTTATTTAAACTTGTTGCCCTCATGGTCAAGACAACGTTAGAAAAAGTACTATGAATTGTTTAACAATTGGAAAAAGAGCAAAAAAACGTAACAGAAAATGTTTTACTTGCTTATCTATCAGAAAGATCAAAGATTATTGTAAATGCAGTTACACTATGGTCTGGCCCAAAAAGTCCAAAACTTTGACTTAAGAACGATGCATTAAGTTTTTTTAATATATCTTATGATGAAGGTAAACAAATTAGATAGATAAATAATTTTGATTTTGTGATTATACTAATACTGTAAATGTAGGATTCTCTTATGATGGGGCTACATGGAGCTTGTCACCGAAATGATTTGTTAAATATGAACCTTGATCACATAGATAATAGAGAAATTCCAGAAACAAAAAATAATATTACAAATACTTTTACAATCACAAACAAAGCGGTTGATGAATTAAATCTACTTACAATATACAACAAATATGTTTCTCTATTTCGCATATACGAGGATATATTGAAAAATTCTTAGCCTACTATAGAACCAAACAAAATTTCAATGTCAAAATATTTCATTACTCAACATATTCTCCTCTTAATTGGATACATTTATTACAGCGAACCTGCAACGTCTCTAGACCTTTCAAAAATAATTTTTCTTCTTGCTCTGCAAACCAGACCTCCACAGCTTCTATTACCTCCTTGTTGGAAGAAAATGTACGATTTTTTAAACTTTTTTTCAGTTGAGGAAAGAGGTGACAGTTGGACGGAGCCAAATCGGGTGAATAAGGGGGTGTTCTAGTAATTCAAACCCTAAATCACGAATTTTTGCATGGCAACATGAGATTTGTGTGCAGGGGCGTTGTCCTGCAAAAACAAAACACCTTTGGATAGCTTTCCGCGTCTTTTCTCTTTAATATTTTCCCGTAGAGTGGTCAGTAATGTCGAATAGTAATCTCCAGTTATTGTTCTACCTTTATCCAAAAATCAATCATGATTACTCCATGGCAATCCCAAAAACTGAAGCAAGAACTTTTCCAGCAGATTTTTGGACACGAAACTTTTAGGTCTTGGAGAACCAGAGTGTCGCCATTCCATCGATTGTTGCTTTGTTTCTGGATCGTAGAAATGTACCCAAGTCTCATCCATAGTAACAATTCGGTTTAAGAAGTCTACATCGTTTTCAAATCGAGCACAGATCGAACGCGATGCTTCTACACTTGCACGCTTTTGGTCAACATTCAAACATTTGGGGATCCATTTTGCAGTAATTTTTCAAATTGACGTGAACCATATGATGAACGCGTTTGTATGAAATATTCAGTGCTTCAGATATCCGTTTTAGCCCAATTCGACGGTCTGATAAAATCATGTCATGAACTGCATCGATATTTTCGGGGACTGACACAGAAACTGGCCTTCCCGATCGGTCATCATCTTCAATGGAAAATTTACCTCTTTTGAAGCTTGCATTCCAATTTTTGACGGTCGCATACGAAGGACATTGATCACCAAGGATATTAAGCATATTTTCGTAAATCTGCTTACCTCTTAACCCTTTTAAATACAGGTACTTGATGATGGCTCGATACTCCAATTTTTTGGACATCTTTTTTCATTTAATTTATTGCGTGACTATGGTTTACTTTTTTGACGTCAAACTTTACACTGACACTTCTAATAAGTTATTGTTCGTTGCTATGGTAACGCAATATTTTGTTTATGCAAGGAACTGGTCTAGGCTAACTAGATATCAATACATCCTCGTAGTAATTTTTATGTGCAACGTTAGTAATAAGTACTAGCTGTGGTGTGGTTATCAGATCAAAGAATTGTAACTTCTAACCTCAATGTGTGTCATGCTTTATACTCTTTGCTCTAAGATTTTCTCTTTGATTCTTTGCTACATTCGATTATACATTCAGATTAATACACTATTCAAATCTATACAAATTACGGTATTCAGGTATTCACATAACTTTTTTTAATTACATAAACCTACAATCGTTTTACACATAAAATAAATCAAACATGAAAGGTGAATAACAAATTTGAACTTGACTTCTAAAATAAGATAATGAACAATAAAAAAATTAACATAAATAGTTTACAATAAACTAGTCCTGCTTTATAGTGCACTTTTTGTATGTTTTAATCGTTACGGCAGCACCATCACTTGCAGAAATAGAAATAGGTGGTACTTTTTGATCAGAGAGCATACTTTCGTTGATAATTACCGTCCCATCTGATTCAGTTCTTTCAACATCAATTATTTTTTGAATTGGGATCGACACTTCTGATCGGCTTGCTGCAGTTGAACGGCTTGACAGTACTTGCGTCACTTCACTTTTTTTTTAAAGAAGCTTCGACATATCCCCCTGCAATTGTCGATGACTTCCAGCCCCCATGTTTTTTAATCGTAAGTAAATCGTTTCCTTGATTTGCAAGATGCGATGCAGAAGAGCGACAAAAACAGTGGCCAGTATACGTTTCCTAATTAGATAGCTTCAAGAATTTTGCTATGTTTTTAGGTACTTCACCAATCTTATTAATACCTATTGGTGATACAGTACATCGAACTCTACGGTAAGTTAAAAAAATTTGTCGTGTGAAGTCTTAATTGAATATATGTTTTAATAAGGGCAGTAAAAACCTTCCGTAATGACAAATAGACGAGATGTATTAGTTTTTCTGCATGAACAGTGACCTGAATTACATCAGATTTGAGCTGCACATCCTTCATCGTCATACGAGTCAGCTCATCCCGCCTACATGCTCCACAATACCCCATGATTAATATCGCCTAAATTGAGGTAAATTTTAAACTTGTAACTTAAAATATAACGTAGGACATTACCTTCATTGCCAAGAAAGTATAATCGTCAGCCTCGTTAAGAAATTTAATGATATCATCGTACTGTAAAATACTTGATTCTTTTGGTTGATAATTTTCTGATTTCCTTTTCAAAAAAGCAATTACTTTTAAATATTTTTATTAATCGAGAGACATGATCGGAGCATGGAGTAATTTGACCACATTGTCGATGATTTCTTTGTTTTACTCATTTTGATATTCTTTTTCGTATTTAGGTTTGGATTTAGTAGGTAACAATTTGTAGATTGCATTATTAGCAATTTCACGTAACTCTGGAGCAATGCAGGAAAATTCGTCCAAATTGTGAATAGAATCCATTCTTGAGAACAAAGATAAAGTTTCAAGAAAGTAAGGCGACATTAAATTTATACTTACATATTAAAAATAAAGAACTTTTGTTGCCTACCTACCTAATTAACAACAATAATCTTTGAACAACAATTAACTAATGTCAAGATTTTAAATTTCAAATTACATAGTAGGCAAGTGCTCGTCACTGTTACCAACTGAAATATGTATATACAAAAATCGCTGCTACATGTTACAATTTTTATCAGTAAATAAAAGCACATTAAAGCGAAATAGAGAAAGTAGTATGAAAAACATGTGTTACAATGACTATTTGAAATGCTCGTCTATTGCTTAACTCGCCGCTTCGCAAACTTACTCGCATTACAATACTTGTCATTGTAACACTGGTTTTACAATATACTATTCTCTTAGACCTACCCACACTATTCATAACCACCTATTCATTTATTACAACGACAGTCTAACCGATAGGGAAAAACACAGGACATTGCCTCCGCCATAGCTCTAACTATGGCAGTGATTTGATAACATTTAAAAAGCATGGATGTTGGCGTTCTTCTGCAGTTACCACCTACAAGAGAATATATTGATGACTGATAGTCGAATAAGATTAACATTTCTAAAAGAATCCTGACAAACCAAGACCAACAACTAATTCCGATCAAATAAATCAATTGCCAGTTAATTTAGATAATTCCAATGAACCATCAACTTCATTCATAGAAATAAGTAACCATACAGCCAGCACTTCAAACACCTACCAAATGCCTATAAATTTTGGTATTATTATCCATAATATGGCTCAAGGGATATTTAACATTAATTACAATAATAAATAAATGCGTGATTTTTAGTATTAAAGTTTGTTATCAAATTTTGTCGGTATTTATTAAATTAAAGATGTTTGATTATGTTCTTACTTTTGTAATATACTCTCATCAAAAGCTTTTTTGGAGTTACGAGTTATTTTATCAAGAGTAGCGATATGGTAAATAAAAAAAAATGTTTTTAATGATCATGCAATTTTCAAAATTGTCCTTTACATAATTAAATCTGCTAAGCCTGTAAAAACACTTTTCGGCTGAGTGCGTACAATTTCTTTTACAAGTTAACCAAATTATTAATTTGTTAAAAAATAACTAATGTTCGTATTTATAATCTTATAGTCTTAAATTTGTCCTAACCAATTTAGACTTTTGGTGGGATTAAAGGCAGAATTGTGCACATCAATTTATGTGAATTTTGACTAAGATCTACTAATGCTAGAAATTTGAAAATTTATTTTCATTCTTTGTTTAAGTCTTAAGTTCGTCTTAACTTTGGTTTATAAATACGGGTAATTAAGAGAAACAGAACATATTTCATAATTTATTAGGTGTTAAGACAATGCTTCTTTTAGTTTCCGGTCTAGAGCGATAACGTAAAATTATCTGGTATAAAAATTATCCCATGACCATGATCGATTGCAAAAAAATATTACTATTTAAAATGGAAACATAATCTTTTATTTATACACTATTTAATTAAATTTTGTATTCGAAGCATTAGACTTGCTTTTCATTACTATGATAGAAATTTGTTTATATCGACACCAACGAGGTACCATGAATCATGACGAGGTTATAAGATGCAATATAATCAAAATGCAAATTAATGTTAAAAATATACGGTTTTAGGGTACTATAGAATATTGAATAGTAATCAATATTGAGCTTACATGCAAAATTTCAAGGTTCTAACTTAAAGGAAGTAGGTAAAAATAATAATTAAAGGTTTCACTCAAACAAACAAATCCAGCAAACATTTTGATGTGTTGGTAAAATTTTGAATAAAAATATATTATTTTCACTATTGAATATTGTGATGTCATGCAAAATTTCAAACTTATCGGGATGTGTACTAGCGCTAAATGACATTATAGTAAAATGAATAAAGAGTTCGTAATTAGAAAGGAATTTAATAATGAAATTGGCGGCTATATTTGTTTCGCTTGGTATTTCGGTTATCCACCCTGCCCAGCTTTCTTGAATTAATAATTAAATAGTATTTTATTTCCATAAACGGAAACATGAAAAATATTTACAGCTTGAATTATGTGCAATACTTTTTCTACCCTCACAAATACAAAAAATGTTCAAAATCATGTGACATTAATATTAGTATTTTTATTATTTATGATCATGTCGTCTATTTTCTATATTTTCTGTACAGAGTTTAGGTGCTATAACACTATATATAATTAGGGGAATTTGGCCTTACACTTGCACCCTGGCCAGACAGGTTGGTAGTGGCTGTGATGTATGTAACGTTTACCAAAGGTGTAAGTATGGTAAGTAGGACCGACGGTGTGTGAACTACGAAGAACGGTAAAAGCAGTCCTTCTAAAATTGGCTCTTTGACTAGAATCGAATATAAATGATAAATAAGGCGATTCTCTTGCTTAAGCTTATAGTTTCATTTTCAATATTTTGTTGAAGCTAATAGTATTTTACAAAAGGTAAAAATAGATAAATGAAGTTGATGTTGGCACCTCATTGTATATTGCCATGTAATCATATACAAATTGTCATCGGTGAGTTCAGTGACACAAAGGAACAATAAAAGCTATGCGCTTTTTTAATGGTACATGTCGAATTCATATCAACCGAAATAAAATACTGTGATTCTGTGATTACTACTGGTTTATTTTGATTAGCACAAATTCGGTAGGTTGCCCAGGAAATCACATGGCTTTTATTTTCTATTTGTAAAAGTAGGTGTTCTTAACCCTCAATAAGTCGGCAACCGCTCATATTGTACAATAGTTTTGTAACTCCTGAAGAGGTTCAAAAGGACGAAACCGCTGTCAAGTGATTCTCGGTGTTTGTTTGATATAGTACAATTTCTTGTGAATTTACAGCAGTTTGTTATTTTTGCCAATGCTTAGTGGTTCTATATCACAGTCGACACTAAATGTGCCAACACCTTATTAGTGAGTAATTTTATTATCAAACTACTTATCTTAAGCTTTTATAGCAACCTATAAGCATCGTTTTGACATTATAAACATGTTGAGGAATACGACCTCAATCGGTTTAGCCGTTCAAAATTAAACCTTTCACTAGCAGATGCGCCCAAATTTTTTTGATATAGATAGAGTTTTATGCACTGAAATTAAACTACATATTATTCATGTTTTCTTTACAGTGTAATTGTATTATAAGTAATTGGGGTTACTCTTTGCCTTCAAAATAGAAATTTTTCAAATTTCATTAATTTTACTTACATATTAAAGTGTGAAAGTGGAGTGTAAGGAAGACGATCTGTTTGATCTATGTAACTGCCGCCATTAAATGTTTTTGTTGTAAAATTCAAAAACCTTTTTTCACAAAAGACAGAAATCCCCCATTTGCAATTTACAAGATTTTTGAAGAGCTTATTATACTTGTTATGTTATAGTTGTACACGTAGTGAGGAGTTAAGAACAGTTACTTAATGAAGCTCAATATTTATTCCAACAACGTTTCGACCAAGATTTATCGTCTTTGTCCAACAGGGATCTAAATAGTTTTTTATTGTATGGAGGAAACGGTTAAGTCAATGTACTTTTCCAATGTTGAATTTTCTTGAATTCTTATCCCCCCTTAAAATTTACAGTTTTAGCCTAAAACTACGATTATGGCAGAAAGTGGTGGGATTGAATGGGGCAACTTTTAAACAATTTATTTTTTTTTACCCAAAGCCACAAAATATTCAAGTAAAACGATGGATAAAAATGTTTTTAATGTATTTACAGAGGAACAAGCAGTCAAATTAGTTGAATATTTAAAAGCAACGGCATGCATGTTATTTATATTAAATATGAATGACTCCAATGTGTGACATATCAGCTTTTCTTGGGTTTAAATGCATCCCATCCGGATTTGTCTTAGAAAGGAAAGCAAGAGAGCAATCTTCCACCAGGATGATGCTTAAAGTACATGAATCCATCAAGAACCTTCTAAAGCCACTAAATAATCTCAGATGCTGATGTTTCTCGTAAATGGTGAAACACCGAAAACTTGGAGCTAATAAACCGAGGTGCTCATGCAATCAGGAATGCTGGAAAATAAATTAATGCGACAACCCTAAGAAACTGCAATACACGACTTCCGAAAAAGACTCAGAAAAGAATCAAACAATTAAATACCCTCTATTGATCCTTATATATCATTCCTCTCCGGATGAATACAGTTAGAAGTTACCATACAATCATCCTTTTCTTATTTAATGGGAGCCCAAATTATAAAAAGTATAGATCATAATCTATAACTTATTTATGATGGATTTTCAATAAGCTAAATCAGTTTCCAATGAATTCTACAAATTTTTAAAAACCCACGTTTTAAAAGTTTATAAAAAGTTACAGAACAAAATAAATTAATCAGAAACGCTTCTTCAAAAATTCATAAAATATTTTTCTTTCTCTCATACCCCATATTCAATTCATTCAAGAACAACGTTTAGTTAAACTTGAAATTATTGACAAAATTCTTCGGTTACTTATATCAGAATCCAGTTCTTCTGTACTTAGAAAATAACTTGTACCTAACAATTTTTGCAACTTAGTGGAAAAGCTGAAAAGCTCTGGAAAGGAGGTATTGAAATCCAAACTTGTTCAGTAATTTTATATTAAAGACTACTAGAGAATGGTTCATGATTTAAAGAATTGTATTCTCATTTTTTCTGATAGTATGTATACTCAGTATACTATTGGCGCGGAGTAATAAACCTGTTAGAATTATCGGAACTCCCGTATTGCAGTGGCGTAGGTACCTGATACGTTTGGAAAATCATATTTTTAGTAGGTAAATATATTATAATAGTAAAATCTACCTTGATATGAATTACTATGTGGTTTCTTTTATTGTTTCAATCCTTACTTTGTGGAATCTATTTTTCATAGTAAATAATTTAATTCAGCAATATTTCACCGTATCTTGGTATAATACCCACATCTACGACTATGATTCTCGTTTCGTCAGTACCTGGGCTGATGGCAACGTGTTTACAAAGATTAAACTATTGTTCTCAGACCCTAGATGGGTCGATATGCTGCAAGAGCGGCACAATGATCGTATTTTGGTTAGAATTTATTGGTTTTTACTTAACCGTAGAAGTACCGCTTTCACAAGAAAATAAAGAATTATTTCAAGCAATTATGATTTATTACTCCGCGCCAATAGTATACAGACTTTAGTATATTCAACCACATCTTGTTAGCATGTAGAACATGACTAGAAGAAGAAATTACAAGTATGTGAGCTCAGAAAAGAATCTAAGAAGCTAAATTAAATCTTTTAGAGGAATCAGTAATGAGCAAACTTCCTAAATGATGACAACAGTTATTAAATCGCCCGAAGATCATTTGATTCAAATAAAGATGAATATACATTCTAGAGTGCCTAAACTTATTACAACACAACACACCTAATCTAAACTCAAAATTATCAAAATTTTATATAATTTCCAAAAAAAAAATGTTGGGTAACGTAACTAAAAACCCAGTTTTTACAAAGCTTTTTTCAAAAGTAATTTTCAAGCAATTTCCGTTTGATGTGGTAATCTTTTAACAATTAAAACAGTGTAAATTTTGAACGATTACATAATGTGCCTCAATTTTACAGAATCATGATTAATTTACACGTGCATATTTAAAAAAAAAATCATAAAGCGAATAGTTTTTTTGGCGTAATTAACGTGCGGTTACCGACTTTTTTTTTAAATAGTTTTCTTTCCAATTTTTCAAACAATAGTCGAATCATTTATAAATACATTAAACGTGAAGGTCTAATAAATTAATCTACATTTTGAATACTCGGTTTGAAAAAGGACAAAATAATTTATGCCTGGTGCTATATTAGTGTTAACAATTATAAAAGGATTAATGCGAATCAAAATTCCCGATTATTATGACGATAACGGTGATATAATACAATAATGTCACATATCTGATATGGAAGTTATAATTAAGTTCGAATATCGTAAAAATGTTAAAAAGCGAATTTCAAATCAAGTAAATAGTGATTATTTTAATTATAGGGTATTTTCGTGTTCCTTTACGAACCTTGACAAATAATATGAATTATAATGAAATTATCTTATCATTTGTTTAAATTAATGTTCATAGAACAACAATTAAACGCTATTAAACTAAAACTAAGATATTAAATTGTGATTAAACTTTGTATTTTGGACGTTTTCTGTTTGAGCTGATCAACTTTTATTATTATTCTCTATCCGGTGTTGCGACAATTATATTTATAATTACATACCGGTAACGATTGTGATTGCTCACCTGTTTCATTTATGATTAAGTTCTGTATGCCATTTAAATGCGACTCACCTCCTGAAACAGAAATACATTGATTAAAAAATGAATCACAATATTTTCGTAAAATAAATTATATGTAACGACAATAATAATTTGGTAAATATGGTGCAAAACAAAGAGCAACACGATGTACAGTTTTTCATTTATTTTCTCATTGTACTACACCTTAAAAAGGTTTGTTTAAATTTAAGTTAAGCAACAACAAACTGATATTATTCAAATATTTGATTGTTGCACAAAACCTCTCAAACATTTTCACAACACGGAAATTTCTCAGTTTAGTTGAATCGAACACAAATCGGTAGTATTTATGCAAACTATAGTATGATTCTTCTAAAGAATTTTGTTTCAAAAGTTATCATGGTCCTATAATACCAAATGCCACAGATTATCATACAGTTTTATTGCTGAGAATCAGATTCTCATTTTGAAAAGAAAAATTATTCAGGGTATAAAAATTATTATATTTCAAAAATTTTCATCCTATCAGTACAGAGCTGTGTAAGAATAACGTTTTTATTCAAAATTGGTATCCAATTTTCTTACGAATTGTTTGCATCTTTTTCTGGCTAGAATATAAGTTATAATTCTGCAATACTACAGATTATCACTCAGTACATTGCTAACAATGAGACCCTCATTTGAATAGAAAAAGTATACATAAATTATTAAATTTTTTTAAATTTTCATTATTAAAAAAACAGTTGGGGAAAATTCCCAATTATATTACGACTTATTTTAATTTATTTCTCGTTAGGTTATAATTTTGCCATATAGTACAAAACTCAGTTTATTGCTGAAAATGAGATCTTTGTTTAAAAAAAAATTATTCAGGGTATAAAAAAAATTTATTTCAAAATTTTAATTCCAATAAGTAGAAAGCAGTACGAGAATTAAATTGTTACACTAAATTCCTACATTAACATTATTGTAGAAAATGAGATCCCTTTTAAAAAATTATTCGGAGTATAAAAAGTTATTGTATTTCAAGATTTTTATTCCTGCCAGTACAAAGCAGGGTAATAATTACGATTTTATGTAAAATTTCTGTTGTTTATTTTGTTGAGAATAAAAAGAAAAATTATTCAGGGTATGAAAAAAATTTTATTTCTATCAGTAGAAAGCAGTGCGTAAATTAAATTTTCATCGAAAACTCATAAGGCACCACAGATTAACCCTCACTTTATTCTTGAGAATTGGATCCTCTTTTGAAAAAATATTCAGGATATAAAAAATCATTGCATTTCAAAATTTTCATTTCTGTCAGTACAAATCAGTGTGAGAATTACGTTTTTTCCCAATTTTCTTATGAATTATCATAATTTTACCATATAATACAAAATACAGATCATCGCACAGTATATTGCTGATAATCAGATAAACATTTGAAAAGAAAAATTATTCAGACAATCCAACTGTTGACAATACTCTTATTTAAGTCAGAACTAATCAAATGGTGCTTGTTTTTTGGTAATCACTTGTTCCAGCTTTTCACTTGTTCACTGTACGTTGACAAAAATAGAAAAACAAAAACATTTATTAATAAAAAAATACATTCTTTCAGCAAACTATTCAAAAACGAATTAAATAGAAATTCTTTGGGTGTCTTACCAAATACAACTCGTGGTTTGAATTTTTTCAGTCAGATTGGCTCGTAGATGTTGCTTTTGGACAATGGATATTCATTCTAAAGTCACTCAAGGCGATTGTCATTGCAACAGCTACTCGTAATCTGACTGACAAAAATTTCCAGCTAAAGATTCAAACCACTCGTTGTATTATAAGTGAAAATTCCACTCACATTTTCTCGACCAATTACGGTTAAATTTATCTGAAAATTTCACGTGTCGATGGTATGAATTTGCAGGAATTTTTCTCCTCAAATCACTCGCATACTCTTGAATATAACCCCACAACCAAAAATCAAGTGGAGTGGAGTAAGATCTGAAGAACGGGCAGGCCATCGAACAGGACCATACGTTCCAATCCACTTATCATTAAATTTAGTGGTCAACCAATTGGTATTCATTCTGGCGTTATGAGTGATGGCCCCATCTTCATGAAAATAAATTATATTCAACTCTCCAATAGATAATTCATCTAAAAGAGTTTTAAGTTGTTCCGTTAATATCTGATAATATTTTTCTTGATTCGATATTACATGTACAGTTCTTTTGAAGCTCCAATATTATAGGAAATGTTGCGAATTGAAGTTCTTGGACTCTCTTCAACGTTAAGAAGAACATTGAGCTCGGCGGTTTCATTAAATTGGAGCACTATAGTTCCTGAAATTTTCTTCGAGTCCTACGAATTTATGTGATTCTGAAACTTCTCTGTGACGAAACAGCTCTCTGTAAAGACGAACTGCTGCACCACGATTTTTATTACACTGAAAGTATATCTGAATCATGCCCGTCAATTGATTATTGTTCATTTGAATAATACTTATTTAAATAAATATTCACTATTAATGACCTAGAATATGATTAGTCAAAGTATGTTTATTGTCAATTAAGCCGTCGGGAGCCTAAGGCCGGGTTTATGCAAGACGTTTTGTGTCTCGCGTCCCTCTGGTGAGAAATATTTAGGCGCGTTCGTGCATACATGCTCCCATTTGACTCAATAAAACTCTTGCACCACACAAAACGCCTTGCATAAAACCGGCCTAATAATGCGGCGTCGACTAACATTTTCACTTTTTTACTTAATAAATGTTTCATAAAAGTAAATTAAATACACATCGTTGAATTCAGAATGAAATAATAAATTAAAAAATACGTTTTTGCGAAAATCAAATAGCGATTCTGCTTTTCAAAAAAAGAAGCTTAAATATATAGCATTAGGCATTAAGCTCCCTTTATAGTGTATTTAGAACCTTTCCATTTATTTTTTGTTTCTTGAAATCGGACTATAAATAACAAAGTTATGGCTTCCGGCGTTTTTTAGAAGACAACCTGTATACAGGTTATCCAGAAACTCTTCTGTGTGTGAGAATTAAATTTTTCACCACAATTCCCAATTTTCTTGACAATTATTTGCATTTATTTTTTGTTAGAATATTTAAAATGCTTTTATTAAAATTCAAGAATGATTAATCACTGATAGATCAAATCAACCCTCACACCGGTTAACGTTTGTCTGAGTACATCATCAAGATGTCAAAGAAAAATAAGTGAAAACCAAAAAAAAACTGTATCGGTCAAAATACAATACACAATATTTTAAAAAATATACTATAAAAATACATGGAAAGGTTAATTAAACTTCTTCTCAGGACAATTAAATTAAAATAAATTCAAAACCAATAAAATTTAGGGCTTTTGTAATAGTATGTTGTCAAAAAGTTTGACAACCAAACTTTTGACCCCACGAAAACGAAGTTTGCAACCTTACACATCATGTTAGTAATAATCATAAATGATTGCCACTCACCAATAAAGTTAAAAACCATTTGGTGCGATTGAGAAATATTAGAATTTTCCTCTTCCTGACGAGTCTCAAAAGAACGAAATGCTGTTCTCGCCTAAGTATGATTTATCAAGTTCTATCATCAGCTGGTTTACAAAAGAAGTCTGAACGAGTTGGCCCAAAACCAACATCGATATTGTTTTTGTTAACGATGTAAAATTTATTATGTTGATTAAATTCAGTATAAAATATTGATCTTATTAAAATTTTCATAAAATTAATTCTGTAAGGTTTTGAATGGAGAATCCCGAAAGAACACAGTGGTAGTAGTAAAAATCATTCATTTTAATGAAATTTTTTATTGATATTCTGCAGACTACATCGCAAATCTATTTAATAAGATTTTTCTAAATTTAAGAACAAAATCCTATTTAACATAAACTTATTTCTTCGTGTATGACAATCAGGGGTCTTTTTATAATGTCAGTCCATAAATAGAAGAAAGAAACAGAAATTAAATAGAACCTTCTAATCACTGAAAGCATCAACAAGCTTTAGGTAAATTGAACAGAACTATCGTCGGTGACCGAAACTCGAGCAATTAAAAACTATATGACATTCCTATGACACACAATTATTTATTTATTTGTATGGTACATTATGTTTCATTATTTCAAAGAACATCAGTATAAACCTGTATCGTTTAGTGACGAATGAATAATAAATAAATAATGAATAAATGCCAATAAACAAACAGTGACGAAAGCTTTCAAAATATACAACAACTGCAATAATAAATATCTACTATTGTAAGGTTCGCAAACTAAAAATTTAGAAGTAAGTGAGAATTTTGTAGACTACAAAGCGTTGATGCTTTAATTTAAATTTTTCATTCCGATAACCTTAAAAATTGATATAAAAACCCTTTGAGCGTATCGAAAGTAAACTGAAACACTGTTGCAGAATATAAAGTGATAAAATGATTTTATTTATTCGTTGCTGCAGGTAGTTTTACGAAATCATCATATTTGTGTATAATTACTTTCAACATACATTCATTATTTGTGTTTTATATACAGGGTCCGGCAGAAAGGTTGGACATTTATGAAAGAATCATAACCTCGGTAATTCTTACTCAAAAAAATTTTATTGACAGATTTGGATTCAAAATTTCAAAGCATTCGGAATTTCATGTGTGGAAAATCACATCAGTCAGGTGGCGTCCTTGTTTCCCGATAGAGTGCTGGAGTCTTTCTGGAGTAGCACATTTTCAATTTTCGAATCGTTTGTGGAGCTCCTGTTGGTCTTTTCCTTATCAATGAACCTCGTGTGCAAAGTGCTTTAAACCAACGAAGAATGGTGTTTTGAGAGAGAACAGCTCGATTTCGGTAGATATTAAAATGGCGACGAAACTCACGTGAGTGGTCGTGACGGACTCGTTATTACGGACGAAACTGTTGGAATCGAAAACGCGGTGCTCCACTGTCCACAGGTCCATGATTTTAAATTGTAAAAAAATGCCAAGACCTCCCAAATCCAACGGTCCCCTCCCCGCATCTATCGACCCAACAGGGGAAGAGTACTAGCCGTTTCAAAAACGTCCGACCTTCTGCCGGACCCTGTATATCTAAAGTACCTATGATAAAAATTTCATTCCACTTTGTTTATAATAAATACTAAAAAAAGTATAACAATTTTTGCTTGTTTGCGTAATAATACAACAAATTACGTTACAAAATTCCCAAACGTATACCTATTTGAAAAATCAAAGTTATTAAGACTATGTTAAAGAAAAATAAGTCCAAACTATCTCCGAATACAAGGTGGGAAACTTTATCAATGAAATGAAAATATTAAACGCATAAATAAATGATTTCAAATTCGGTCAACGATAAACTTTATATCATTCTCGTCTTTGTTCTGAAACTTTAATCATCGATACGATTTAAATGATGAGGAATGTGCTGTTTTTAGACAAGATATTGCTCCATACAAAAATATGTAAATGTTAGTTGAGAAATTATGCAAAATATGTCTATTATAAAAAACCCAAAACATAAATTCTATTTCGATAATTTTGTTCTAAACGTCAAGGAAAGATTCCAAGCCTAAGAGACTCGTGCTACGAATGCTAAATATAAAATTGAAGAAGTAAAAAAATATGGCACATAATTTTCAATGGAAACGAGATGGATTCAGCCCCCAAAGATTAACAAGCCCATTCAGTTCTCAAATTAAAATATGCATGCAAATATGAAACGCTTAAGTTTAGACTGAAAAAGTTTAAGTTAAAAACTTGGAAGTTAATGGAGCAGAAACTTTCGCTACGATAATGAAAATCTTTAGTAAATATTTACATAATGTGTAAAGAAATCATAAACAATCAGTTTTTTTTTAATTTTCTAATTTTGAAAATTCCTACATTAAACATCGTATAAAAATAGGATACGTAAACCAAGCGTGATAACCGGACATTGTTGTTAAACGGAATTGGAGCAAAGAAAAACTGAGGGATTCTCCTACATCAAATTGTCAGAATCGTGCACTTGACCCACCGATTTAAGAAGAAAAAAAATTTATTTAACAATTTCGAAACAAGAATATTTAATTAGAGCTTTCAGGTTTTTTTTTTCATGAAAAACTAACTATAAAGTGTGCCCATAACAAACACAATAAATCATGAATAATTTTGATAAGATCGATCCGTTTTCTCAGAAAATAAATGTAGACTTAAATAACCTTTAATAGACTCGAGTTCCCCATTTTAGGTGTTCGGCATTCTCTCGCACATACTATAAATAGTAAACGTTTCACCAGTATAAGTCGCTTTGTAAAATTAAAACTACGTCTTAAACTATTTATTATCAATATGTAAATAATTGGAAATTTTACGTTAATTTTATATTTTATCATCTGTCCTAAATCAATATTGGTACTAATACGTGTAAAAGATATGTAGAGTATAAAAATTCGTGGGACTTTAACAGCTGCATCTTATACTTAAATAAGTAAATACAAATTAAGATAACATTTACATTGTAATATTGTAGGATCGTTAAAATGAATGTAAACTAACTTCGGATCGTCGATTTTCCTGGAATATAAAGGATGTGAAATCATTAAAATTGCACACAATTCGATTACTTTTTTTTTTAAATACAATAATAAATCGGTATCGCGCAGTTGACTGCGAGTTTATGGTTATTGTTTGGGTAACCCCATGATTTCGTCATTAGAGAAAAGGGTCCCACCTTGGAGTTACAGACGGTCAAACGATCACACTCAAAGTTTTCATTTTAAAATAAGCTTTTATCGATAACTTAACCGATCCACTGTAAAAAATACATTTTGCAAAACGGAGTGACAACGTATCGAATTTTTGTATCAGTTGATAGGGTTGTTTTAATCGGTTTCCATTCGCACAAGGGGGTACATTGAATCACCCCTTGTACGACAACTAATGTCGTTAAGGGGTTTGCTAGACGCCCACCGCAACAATGACAGTCAAATAATGTTATATTTACTTGAGGTAGGTTTGCATATTTTACGCATTATCGATAGATGTAAATATTACGTGACATTGTTACTCTTCTGCTATGGGTTATTGATGGATAATGATTTATTATAATGACGCATGCATCGTTACATTCAATTTAAATTATAAATACAAATTATTTTTGAATGTGCACATCGTATTTGGATGCATCACTAGTTAAAGTAGTGTTTACGTAGTATGTACCTTCTGTCCGTCCGTATGTATGTCCGTCCGCGCTAAACATTTTTCATGCTGATCACATTGTTATTAATTATTTTGTTAGCAATTAAATCCGTTCAAATAATTGACGTTTATCAAATTTCGTTTTTCTTTCACATAGTAGAGTAAAATATAATTACAGACCTTCGGAACAAAATGTACAAAATATTTAAACCGTGCACAATTATGTCTTAAGATATCCATAATCCCGTTTCGTATAATTACATAAATTTATGTTTTAATAATTGTTTCAACATCAATATAATATTACTTCTTATTATTTAAGCTGACCTGCTTAATCCAGTCATCAAATTATATTTTTTGGTAGATAATTACGTTTCGGTACGTTATTAAAAAAGAAGGATCTTGAAAATTATGCCCCAGGTTTAATCTTTTTATAACCATCTGCTTAGCATAGGAAAAAAATCGGGAGCGCACTAAAACGCCACCACTACACAAAAAAAAAATAATTCCGGAATTTATTCGAAATTTCAAGGCTTCTATTGTCGTTAATCTCGTCTTAAACAGCAACAAAAAAATAGTTTCTTTAAATATACTGTTAAACAACAATAGTGTTTCAGGTACGTAATGGAAAAGATTCTCAAATTAGCCAGGTGTGAGCGTCTTTAAATTCGAGGATGTTAATAGCGGGTGTAAGAAAGCATTGAGGGTAAAAGAAAAGACTTGCCAGGTATGCTGTTGCTTTTACTTTGAAATTACCGAAAATTAACCCCTCGCGCAACATGGCATAAACATTTCATGTTTGAATAGAAATTAATAAAATATATATGTTTGAAAATTTAGAGAAAGCCGTTCGCACTCAGTTATAGTGACCTTATTTTAACCCTTAGACAGTTACATCTATAAAAAGGGTATTAAATTACGTCCCTTAAAAATAAAATCTCATAACTAAGCTCACGTTCCAATATAAAGATGCAGTGTATCTTACCTGAACAAAACTAATTTCGAACAGGAGACACTTCTATCGCAAGTTGGGACGACAATAGACGGCATGAGAAAATATCATTTGGAATAAGTTTTAAATTAAGGGTTGTCATTGTGAGACTTTAAATAAAAATACCTACAGGGATGTGTGACCTATTTTGGATTTTCTACCCCGTCTTATAATAATTGAAGTTTCTTTTAACGAATATCGATTGTTAACTAAATTTGTGTTAAGGTAAATTGAGTTAATCTTTGCATGCGGGCTACAAAATCACCCCGTACTTAGATACAAAGCGTTACAATTTTTTTCGTAAACTTTTTAGTTCATAATTCTTTTGTTCGTTACCCTCGTTTCTAATTTTTAATGAATTATTATAGAAAATGGGGTAATTGAGAAACCCCTTGAACGTACGGGTTTTGAAAAAGATCAAAGGAATCATCGTTGCGATGTTTAAATTTTGTACAAAAAAAAAAATAAGATCGAAATTAAGGTATCCATATAATGAACTGTAACAGTTGCTCGGTGTGAGGCAATACTTGTACATGAAAACCAGTGCAGAAATTTAACCGTCATAAACTGGTTATAGATTCTTTTCGAAGCAATTAAATTCATTTGCATTTATAATGAAACCTGTATTAATTCATTGCTCGTCAGTCCATCAATAAAAGCTTTTGGGCTTTGCTACAAAAAAAGTATTGTAAAATAAATAACGAATATTTTTTTAAAATGTTATTGCGTATAAACGTTTAACAATACTCATTATATTAGAAACAATAACGTTTTTTTCGAATTCCTAAGAATTTACGCCGTTCGTTGCAATAAACATGCGATTATAGAATTACAATTAAAAGTTCATTGTCTTAATGACCGCATCTTAAACAAATTTAAAAGTATACAACAAACTTCTGACAAATTAAAATTTATGTAGATTTTTGTTGAATGTGCCAGACATGACCTGTTTCAATTTTTTGTTATCAGACTAAGGGAGAACGGATTTATCAAAAAGCCACGTGTGCGTGAATGAAATGCACCCTTGCAATGTCCAGCGTGTGGTCAGCGGGGGTGCGTTCAACAAGTAGACCACTGCCCTAGTCGATATATCGATTGCACACTACACGAGTTGTGGTTGTAGAAAGTGCACACACACACACCATACAGAAGACACACATGAACCGGCAACTTTTACTCGGATTATTACTAAAACCACCCTCATTTGCATAATCGCGTTTAATCGCAAGCGTAAAAATAATCGAATAATTTATATTAAATTCCACGGCATCTTCGGGTAATAAATTTAAATTAATGGACACCTTCTTGACCCCGACGTTAATTTCAGTGTAATTCTTATCGTGAACGAAGAAGTTTACAAACAATTAAATTTTTAGGTAAAAAAGAGCTACCTACCAAAAACTCGTGAATTATTAATGCAAAAAATTGTTATTATTATTTGTTGTTTATTTTATCGTAAACGATCCTCTTTATACCTAAAAAACAAGCAATTATTCTTTAGTTTCTATTTAGATAAAAACACATGACAATTTTGCTAATGTCACAGTACACGTACCGAAAAGAAAACAAACTAAAGAATTTGATATTATTGGGTAAAACGACCGCAGCTTTTTCAATAACTAAAATTTTTTAGCATTGATTAATAATGAAATTGCTTTTTGTTTTAACTATAAGTATTATAAATTATAAAGCTGCGATCGATATGTAATTCATTCCGTGTTAGATACCTAGCTAGCTCTTATACAAAACTAATTTACCTTAATTTCATTTGACTTTTTTTACATATTTTCTATTACGACAATCTGTTGTTGAAGGGGAAAACGATTTAATCTGCATATCGGGCTGGAGGAAAAAAAAACTTTTCGACATACGCGTGTTTGCCACGAACTAAATGCAAAAAACCATTTGCATATGAGAATGTGAGTAATTCTAGGGTATGCCAGTATGCAAAATTCGACGCGCGATACTTTAAATATCAAAAGGGTATTTGCATGTATGTATCAACAAGAATCACCTGTTTAAAGTATCGAGTTAAGAATAGATTTAGCCTAAACTTATGCGTAGATATTCCGCACGTGGACTACACGTGGACATTTTTGAATAAGTGAAACCCTACTTAAAAAACATTATGAAAATTGCGACCTCTAGACATCTACTAACTATAACTATTTACATGATTACTTATGTAAGCAAATTGATTTAAATAAAAGGGGATTTCTTCGTGCGGGTTTTAAATTTTTTTCAAACAATCACCGCTATAGCGACACGGCTAATAATATAAAATATAGTTAAGGGCAGCACTAATTGTTTAGTCAATACTTTACACCCTGCGTGAGTCATTTTTTCAACCCCGACAACCAATAGTGCGGCAGCCTTAATCACCCCCACCTACCTCACAATATAATTATGTATTGGACACAATCAATAATTTACTTACAAATAATACATACTCTGTATTAACTTCCTTATTATCTAAAAAAAAATCATAAACGACCCGTGATCATGATTCACTCAGATTCTCAGTAACAACTACTACGGGGAGACAACCCTAAAACTGGCGAAAAATTATCTTAAAAAAATGGAAAAGGTATCTTACAATTTGATAACAAAAATATATGATATAAGCGCAATTTATACACCCTATTTTGATCTTGTTTTTATGGTGAACAATAACAACCCTCGTTCTTGAGAAGCGGCCAAGTTTGAAGTAGACTGTAGCGTAATATCAAAAAGCGCACTCACCCACCCTCTTCGAGATGAGGGTGGAAACTAACACAAATTCATTATACAGTGTCTAGTATATAAAACAGTGGTCCTGCGGGGTATTGTAAATGCACATCCTTAATTTTCAAATACACTACACTTGGTTAGCTAGCATTAGATGGGGATAAAAATCAATACGACCGAGAAAGAATATATTTGTTTATTGTATAGGGTTTAAGACGTACGAAATCGAAAAAATTAATAAAAAAATGCAAAAGAAAATCGTTACCGATACCTAACGTAAAGCATCCTCGCTTCGCGATTAAATTTCATTATTACCTGAACCAAGATCCCTCGGTTCGTTATGGTCCCATTGTTCAAATTTTGGTCCAAATATGTCCACAAAAGGACAATTTCTTATCAAAACTACAGTGGCACAGGTAAGTTTCAAACTGCTACTATTGTATTTGTAACGAAAATATTACCGGGTGTTAATAGTACCTTTCTTACGTTTAGAATCATCCCTCGGCGTTTAACTACCCTTATTGTGGACTTGCACCCTTTCCTAATCACGCAGCACGTTAATGTATTTAATTGTAAACGCATCGGGCTTATAAATAATTTGGCTGATTTTTTATCGTTCATCGATGCACTGTAATGATGTAACGCAACGGTGTAAGTATGTATATAGCGTGATGAATAAAATGTAAAACAATAACAATCATATGACACACATGAAAGCAATAATTTCCGCTGCAATTTTCATACGTAAATACAATCTTTCACGATAAAGAAATTATTAGATAATTAATTTTATGCATCGTAAAACATTCAGAAAAATCTTACACATCCAATTTTCTTTTGATATAGAATGAGGAAACATGTTTTTGTTGAACTTGATGAAGATCTCGACATAAGTAAAAGATAAAACTAACCGGAAAACCCTTAGATTTCATCCATTTTCATGTGTTAATGCTTCCTTACTCACTCAACCACGACAATGATTTAGTTTTTTCTTAATTTTGATGAATAGAAATGCGATGTTTATTATATAACTAAAACTGATATTTATTTTTTTTCTTAAGTGCTATCATTTTATTAGGTTTTCTTTCGCTTTGTGTGGTTAAATGTTTGTATTATTAAAACGGCCGTCGCATTTTTGATTCAGAAAAAAAAATACTTACGATTAATTCGTACGACGAATTTATTGCCGCCATAAAAAACGGCATAAAAACACCTAAAGAATTTCAGGTATTCGATCGATGTGTTGTTCTAGTGCGGTGGTTTACACTAGAATTCTTATTTTTTTAGTAGTAAATTTAGCTTTTGGCAAAGATGAATGAATGGATGAATGAAACGCGTCTTTTTCTTAGGTGTTTCGGGGGACCGAGAAAACTCTTCGCGTCAAAAATATAAAACCTACAACAGATTTATTATAACGATAAAAAAACGGCATGAAAAACGTTTATGGAATGTAAGGTGTTCGATCGATGTGTTGGGAATTACACAGTCCGGGTTGACCGAGTTTGCGGCTACGGTTTGCGGCTAAATGATCTTTCAAGAGTCCCCCACAACTTTTAAAACTGTTTGTTTTTGAATAGTGCACGTGAAAGTGAAATTGTTTTTAATGTGGTTCTAAAGCGGGCGGATTTCTATGCAATTACGTTCGCGGATTTGTATGCTAATCTAAGTTTACCTTGGAAGTTCGTAGCTGACATTTCATTGAGTCCATGTATTGAGTGTTAGCCGTTTCGAGTATAAAAAAAAAACTTTTCACTATTCAGAGATCTGTAGAAATAACATATCTAAGCACGTTAATTAACTAGAAAAGTGTATTTATTCTGGCTACTTCTATTATTAGGTGCGCCCGTCCGTGTTTCGCGATACGCGCGCGTTTTATGCAAATCACGCCTACGCCGTCATTTATCGTACGAAACCGAAATTAATCAAAAGATTTTAAATACACATACAAGAGCAATAAAGACTATTTCATAGCGTGTCACTACAGACTTTCCCGGTAGGTGCTAAAACGGTTGACCAGCTCAACGCTGACCGCCGTTTGAAAAGAAAACTTTCATCAGCGAACAGCTGGACTGACGCATCAACTCGGCATGATCCTGTACAGATGTATGTTGTATGCAGTTAAATTCTACTTGGATGTATTTTAAGTTTGTGACTTTTTTTTCGCGGCGCTCTTCGTTATTTGAAAACGCGTGCCGGAAAAAGTTTCGCGCGAAACTTTTCCGCGCTTTATCGATTTGCGATCGTATTGTAAATTGGCTTTAAGCTTTCGAGTGGATCACACCGATTTATCTTAGTTAAGTATCACTGAGAGTTTGATACGGAGAGAAGAGCGCACGAAATAAAAAGTTTTGGATAAGCGGGCTTTGACCGACCGAAGAGCGCGTCTCAACTATAGACGCGTTTCTTGTTATTAATTATTTGTTTGCGTCGATAAAATAATTTAAATAAATGAAATGCGTGATTATTCGGTTTGTTTTTGATGAGTTTCGGATGACGATCGCTTTGCACTTGGCACCCAGTTTTATACGGGACACAAACACTTTAATAGAAGTAACCAGACTAATTAAAACCGATTGATAATTACGGTAACTTATTGTAGCGTTCCACAGCGACGCCGACGCTATTCTGGCGCCAGGGTTGAGCGCCGGTCGAGTAGTTAGCACGCCTGCCGCATTTGCATGGCGCTACCGTCCGCCCCACCTTCCCGACAATGACAAACTTATGTGTCTCCCACGCACTTGAGCGAGACAAACTGCCGTATTTTACTTTTTAAATTTTTAGGGGTGGATATAAGTAGAAAGGAGAACGATGTAGAAAAATGTAGTATTTATCGTAACATTAGTGCAAAGGAGACGGACGGAATTGGGGTCGTGGGTGGGCGATCGCGACAACGATATTAAATTGGAATTCACATTAAAACGTATCTTGAGAGAAAAACTTGGGAATAAGAGAATTGGAAGCGAGTTATTGGGATTTTTAATGGGCACAAAGCAAACACTGCGCGAAAAATTTTAGATTGCAGAAAACTCAGAAATAGCGTATACGAATTTATCATGTGCCCTCCGAGTAAGAAGCGAGTGGATATTAAACGCGGCAGAGTGAAACAGACTCACATTTCATTAAGAGGGTTGAGACGGAATGAAATTACATACCCCATAAGAACAACCGAGATGAATGTAGGAAACCTCGGTGGTTTGAGCAAGACGACGCTCGTTCAAGTATGCAATAAGAAAGACAAAGAAGAATGGCGCCGCGGCGGTAATTTGCTCATGCTAGAACGGGCGAGCAATATGCAAGTTAATTAATCGGTAAAGTAATGAGTATAGGGCGCATGCGCCTTTTTATTGCAGGGGTTTGGGTAGTCATCAACGCCAGCGCAGATTAGAAGTACATTCCAAGTAAAATTATAGATATTTTTTAATATTATAGAATGCGCGTACATAGAAACTTTACCGCGGGGTAATTTACCCTCACGAGCGCACCGACCTGCTAAACTTGACACTACACGCAAACAACTCTTTAGATCCAAAAACGAAATCAAAGCGCCTAAATTTAGATGAAGAGTCATAATTAAAATAAAGATTTTTACGAGTATTTTATACGCGCCATAAAACTAACACGCACACATACACGTACAAAATTACGCACTTGTTAAACGTATTTTGCTTAAGTGCGAAAATGTGTTCCAAATTTAGCACCAATTAGCCTAATTAATAATTACACTATCCACCTACAGTTTGCTCTTAATTCTTACGATTTAATGTGTAAAGCAGCGAATATTTTTGTCACAAACTTATTTAAGGATGAACTTACAAGAATTTTCCAGCTTTCCATACAGTGACAACTCCACATGATTTAATAGTAATTGTATACCTATGACTTCAATAATACATATACAAAGTATGTCACTATTCACTTCAAATCAAAACACATCACATTCTGAACAGAGGGTCTTTCACCACACAAACAAAAATAAAATTAAAGTTTCAAACTATTATCCTTAAATGCGTTTACGACACAAAACTTTTTCACAATTGTTATTTTTGTTTTAATAAAAAAAATATCACCGTTTTATATTATTGGGCAGTAATATTATCAAAAGCGTATAAACTCGCTGCGTTCGATGTTATCCTTACGCGACCGCGTGTACAGGTCGTCCTGTTTCCATGGCTAGCCGAGATGCTCTGGCTAGCAGTCCACTGGCCAGCGGAGGGGTGGTATAATTACAACAGAGAGGGGACTGGACGCTAACAATGTAGTTAACATATCGTCTAATGAGTACCTACGACCATCGTGCTTTTGAAATGAAAGATTACCGAACGCAATCTTATGACACCTGAGAAAATTTTGATTTATCATCACTTATAGTAGTATTATTTGAGGTTATTTTTGCGTGTGCGATGCTAGTATTCAGCAACACGCACAACCACCTTTTTTTTAAGTTCAAGTTCTCGCACCTTGAGAAAAATTTGTGTTTATCGATTAACCCTTTAATTTTTAACTTGTATGATCGTTAGGTTAAAATGTGACAGTTTCGTTTATTAGCGCCGTAGAAAGCGTTCGATACATTTATCTTAAGATGTTTATTTCTAGAGTTACAATTCTCGCTGAGAGGCTTTAGTCAAGTATAATTTAATGAAAGGACGACAATTTCCTTTCGAGTCAAGTGTGCTCAGTTTTCGCGTTAGGACAACGAAAATGTTTTGTTTAAATAAAATTGGCTTTAATAAAGTTAATCCGACAAGATTTAAGATTCCACGCGGAATTGGCCATAGAAGAGATGTTGAGTTATCCTGGGTCCGGAGTTAGTGATCTCACGAGGTTGCGTCGCGGATTGTTGAACGTAGAGGGGGCCATTTGCATACCGGTAGGTGACAACTCGCGGCGGGCGTGGTTTTCTCGTCCAATCCCGATGTATCCTTACGGGCATTTTCATGTAGGAGAATGAACCTGCATGGTTCCTAACCGGGTTCATCAAGACCACCGCGTGCTTCCCACCCACACGTATATATATACATATATATACTTACACATGATGTGAATCCAGAATATATTATAAAAATCTTCCCTTGTCTTTTCTCTATACTTTACAGCTACCGAGTTTTCCCTTTCTAGGTCTCGGTCAGAACGGAATGTGACCTTTTTCTTAGAACTTATGAGGTCGTGGGGGTTAAAGAAACACTAAATCTATATACTTACTTGCTTTTTCGGAATAGCGTAACGCAAATTAATCGACGACTCGATTATTCAAACGCAACTGTCACACTTTAGTTGCAACGATTTTATGTTGCAATAATGAAAATGTTCATAAAATTTATAGTGGTTTGTTGAGACTTTTAAGCTTGGGACGTTTATTTTTATTAGTTTATGCACATATACATAAATTGATGCAACAAAAGTTAAATTTGCGTTTCTGTAAATGTCGTTTTTATATTAAACCTACAGAAAAATTAAGTACACCAAATTGATTGTAAAGATCGTAATAAAATCTATATTGGGCAAAGTAAAAATTAGTCTATAAATTTTATCATTCGATGGTTCAATGGTCGTCATTAGATTAATAAAAAGAAATTTAATGTTTTGTACTATAAATGGATCTTAGAAGAAATACATACATTGTGTACAAAACATTATACAAATTAAGAGTAAGAAGTATTCAAACCCTTTTGATTCTAAAAATGGTGTCACTGATGAACCTGTAAATATAACAAATTCGAAAAAACAACAAAATTTAAAACATCTTAAATAAAATTTTAGCAAGTAGAAAACCCACTCTGAGCGAGTAATAAAACTCACTATATACCTAATGAGTGTCATGTTTATATATTCTATGTATAGACGTTTTTTGAAGTGATTTATACCAAATCTTTACACAAAAAGTGTTCTAAAATATTATTGAAAAAAAGCGTCGAGTTGTTAACTAAGTTATTCATCATCTGATGAGCCATTAGACAAAGCGGGACAAAGGCGACTATGAGACCAAAATATTGTTGAAAGTAGAAAAGAAAAAAACAATAAATTTTATACGTGGAGCAGAGCAAGAAAGAATTATGGTATCCAGCTGAGATACCTAATAATCAAGAAAAAACAAACATATTTTCTTTGTCTCTAATAATTATTCAATTATTATATTTTTAATATTTTAGCTATTTCCACTATGGATTATATTAAATAATAATTTTTTAATTCGTATGCAGGTATTCGTTTTAAAACACTCCATACAAAATTTAAAGTTTGTCATGTTACTGCTCATTTGTTTATAGTATGAAAATTTCGGTCTATGACATTTTGTCGTGGTCAGTTCATCGTGACGTTTCATCGTCGGGACCATTCATCGCTGGCCATTTCATCGTTGGCCAGTTCATAGTGACCACATATTTTCAGAAATAATACAGGAATTGTTTTTGACGCACTTTAATAATATTTAACATACGTTTTGCACTTCATAGTAAGATAAACATTTTAGTCTTTTACAAATAGATCCTAATTACTTTAATGCAATATTATTAGAGAAGTAAGAATTGAAAAGTTTAGAGTTTCACATTGCGTCAGACCATTTCCTCGGAAAAGTTGACATAGGTGTTTCCTATGTTAAATTCAAAATGGACACAGTTTGAGCATAATTTATTAGATAGATAAATAAGAAAAAATTATGTGGGAATGTAAGTAACTAAAGCGTATTTTAATAAAAAAAACATTAAAATTCTTATAATGATTTACGCGAAAAATCCGGGTTCGTTCTCAATTCTCGTAATTTTATTTATTAATAAAATTACAATCTATATTATTGTTAATACAATTTTTATAAAATGCGTTTAATCATTTTCAAAATGATAAATTCACTTTTCAAATAGTATTATAAGTAATGATAATAAAGTTTTTAAAAATAATAATACTGCAATCGGAATGGAACCCTAGTTGAAATGCGTAAAAATTAGTAAACAACTAATTAACCCCAAAGGCAACTTATAAATAAAAATTCATTCGGGTAAATAAAATTTCAGGAAAAATAACTTATTTTACCAATTTTTTAGTTAAGTTGAGATACTTTAACAAGAACAACGGTCATATAAGAAAGCAAGCGAAAAAAGGTAATAGTATAGTAGGACAGGTTTGGGGATTGTGAGAGAGAGTGTTTATGGAAACGATATAGAGAAGAGAAGGTGGATTTTTGATAAATTGCTTAGAAGTGTTATGGAAGAGAATACAAGAAAAATATTGGAAATGGATAATGAGATTGGACAGGGAGACACCCTCATATATAGCGGAGGAATAAATGAAGATTGAGAAAATAAGAGTGCATAGCCATAAGGTATGAAGAAAGAATAAGAATAGGAGTGCTGGAAGGAAGTAAGGAATCAAAAGATAAAACACGGACAGTATGAGAGGAGACAGTACTACGAAAGGAGAGGATATACGATGGAAGAAGTAGAAAGAATAAGAGAAGAAGGAAGAAGTATAGAAGAGGAGATAGAGACACACAGATACAAAAAAGAAGAACAAAAATAAGAGAAAGCCGATACAACGAAAAATATATTAGAATAGTTACAGAAGAATTACCTACCAAGATATATCTTAGAAAGAAAAAGTTTAAAAGAAAAAAAAATAATAGCAAAGCTTAGGTGTGGTAATGACGAGAACTATAACAAATATTGGATAGAAGATGACAAAAGGCGATGTAGGTTGTGTGGAGAGAGGTGAGAAAATATAAGACATCTAAGAGAAGAGTGTGGTGAATTAAGGGAGGAAGAAAGGGAAGGTGAGGTATTATTAGGGGAGGGAGGAGAAGGGGTGAATTGAATGAGGGCGGTGATAAAGAGGAGAGGAGGATTGGAAAAACAGGAAATTAAAAGTAATTTTTCTAGAGTGAGGGTTTTTAATTGTGAAATTTTTTAAATTTTGTTTATGTTTGTTAAGTTTGTTAGATAATCTTGAAACCGAATGCTTTTGTTAATTTGTATAAGAACAAAAAAATACATACATACGTACTAATTTTTTTGTAAAATATTCTTTGAATATTCATTATTATCACATCAATTTGTTTTGTTGCATCTATTCGATGTAATATATTCAGTGCCAAAAAATATCTTTATTTTTACATAGTGTATGAATCAAGTTTGATGAAAAAAATAGTATTATAGAAATCTAAAAAACATCAAAAGTTCAAAAATATTTATAATTTAATTTAAAGCAGTTTAGAAACATTTTGGGAGGCAATGAACTAGACCATCAATAAACTTGAGCGGTAATAAAATCTGACGGAGATGAACTAGGCCGGTAATGTAGCGGCAGCGATGAAACAGCCACGATGAACTGGCCACAATGAATAGTCTCTTCCTGTGAAAATTTACTGTAATGTATTAAAACGTGATAAATATCCATTAAAAAGTAAACCACAAAATTTAAAATATGAACAAAACACTTCTTAAATCTGGAAAGTCAAAAGGTAAAAGCCGCAATTACGAACAGAAGCTTGGAAAGTGACAAATTTTTAAGAACAGAGGTGATAATTTTATCAAACGGTCTGATAAAAAGAATAAAAAAAAAGGAACAACTCGTTGAGATAATAGAGAGATTTTGGGGTCACTTAAAGTAACGTCAAAAATAACATACTCTGTGGTTGTTATAAATAACATAGAGCAATTTCAATACAGTTTTGGACTGCATGTGTTAAAACTGTCACTTATTAATTACACTTATATTTTTTAACCTAACCTAATTACAAATTACAATTAATTTGACACTGCATTGTAGATTGGTCGCCCTAGAACCACACTAAACGTAGTTATCATTTCTTTATACAATTTGATTCTATTTTTTTCTTACTGGACATGGGCACAAATAACGATAACAGCGGAAATTACTGTAGGTGATCCCAAAATCTCCCTAATATTAAAAATTTTTTAAAAATTGTGAAAAACAACTTAAAAAAAATTGGTCAATGAAGTCAAAGACGGATAAATCTTTAAAGAACAAAGTAAACATATTAGAAGGAGTTTCGGAGAAAATGTGAGATAATTTAAAAAAATTAAATCAGTAAATATGCACTGTATTATTATTTGAGGAGCATTTCTTTACTGATTTGGTAAGATACAGGCTCATAAAAGTTTGCAAATATGAAATACACTTAATATAGATACCTACCTACCTAAGAACAGAACCGATCAGAATTTAATTTACAATTTTTATTTACATTTTTTTGTATAAGTATTATCATTGAAGATATTGTTAACTGAATGTGACTGAATCTCGGTATTTACTAAAGGCGCAAGAAAACATTGAACAAAATTAACAATTTTTATTTGAATAAAAATATTTTTAAAAACATTTTTAAAATATTCTAAAAAAACTAAAATTGACATTTTTCTAATGTGCAAAAAATTAATAGTTTGAGCCAACTCTATGAGTTTTTGAGATCAGTTCATATATGTTTGAAATATTTTGCTTATAATTTATACAAAAATTGTGTGTGTGTGTTACATAAATAAGCATCTAAACCAACACACATACGTTGTAATGAAAGTTGTTGAAAATATGTTTGCAACAACTGTGGTTTCATAATTTTTGGGTACAATACCTATAGGTATTGTATTTCGACAATAAAAATAAATTGATTAAAT
>JALBCR010002402.1:0-92108 GCA_030710515.1 Abscondita cerata | reverse complement strand
TTATGGTGGTAAAGGTGTAGGTAAGGTTGGGAACATGTAAAAGGATCAACAGAATGACTGTAATGTTCAAAGGGCACTTCAAACTGATTCAACGCAATACTGTTAAACTATATAAACAGAAACACTTCAATTATTAGATATTTATTATCAACTGATTTTGTAGGTTACAATTGTTCAACCAAGTGTCAGTATTTAAAATTATGCGATGATCTTGCAACAGAGAATTCATTGCCACCACTAACAGTGTGGTACTAATTCCAGCGTCTGCTCATTGACGCTATCAAGGTATCAATACAATTTTTAATCGTTTCCCATGCGGTATAAAAAGCATTACACATACTGGTATAAAATTTGGCCCTTGTTGTCTTCGGATAACAGCAAGTATTCGAGCCCAAACATTTTCGATAATGTTAAAATCTGGGCTTTTGCTGGCCAGGTAACATCTCCAAGTTATTTTCGTATCCAATTGCGCACAACCCGCGAAGTATGAATAGGGCGTTGTCCTTTAACAACAAAAATACATTATGAAAAATGTTAATTCAACAGATCCCGAACTATTTTTTGAGAAAGTATAGTGAAATAAGAATACTTACTTGTTGGAAAATATAATCTTCGTCTGGATAAAACACTTCGACTGAAGGTTTCATAATAGTTTCCAAAATATCTAAATACGCAGCAGAATCAAGACGTCCATCGATAGCCCAACAAACTCCTGGACCCCGCGCGCTAACCCAACCCCACACATTCACAGAAAAATAACCACTTCGTTTTTAGGACATATGTGATTATTTTCGTAACGAGTTCCTTCCATTCTAAAAACTTTTAGTGGTCCATCGTTGCGGCTATTGAACGTTTTTTCGTCGCTAAAAATCACTCGATTCCAAAATTCCAAAGGTTCGTTCACATATCGCCTTGCAAATTCCAGACGACGTCTCATATTTTCGTCACTGAGAACTTCTTTCGCAGCAGCATTATACTTCTTTATTCCCATCTCCTTTAATCTTTTTGTGCAAAGTTATACGGCATCCGGGAAAATGTGTATCTGCTATAGCCCTGAGTATGTAGCAAATGGTTGTTCTGTTACGTAATGAAACAACTCGAGATCTTGAGCACGTGTAGATACTTTAGGTCTACCACTTCCGATGGCTCTTTCCAAAGTGTGTTCAAGATTCCATTTTACTCGGTAATGCCCTACGGTGCTTTTTGGTATATCTAACATACGTGAAATTTCACGCACGCTACGGCCCGCCGCTAATTCCGAAACAATCCGCGCTTTCAAATCAGCACCGAGATGAGGTGGCATTTTCACAACACTTGAAATTTTAAACTAAAATGGAATTTACATTTCTTACTTTATTTATTGGTTCACACTACCCTTCTCAAACAGTAGGTAATTGTTTATTTATTACATACTTCTAATGACCAATGTAACAACCCTTAGAGCAATATGACTCAAAGGAAGTAAATTAAACAAGCAAGGATATTCTATTGTTATTGAAACTTATTCATAAAGTAAAAGCCATTTCCTTATAATGCTAATGGACAGGATTTTCTTTTAAGTATTAAGATTACAATAGAGGACTTATAAACTTTCGAAAATATCTAATTATAAATATTTACACTGCAATTGCGCTTTTTCCTTAATAATTTCTTAGCAATAACATACACGTTCTTGGTTTTAAGTTGTCATAAATTTGATATGATATAAATTTGTGTTTCTAATATTACATCACAAACTAATCTTTATTCGCCAAAAATTGTTGCTTAAGTTGTAAAGCTTCGTACACACCTGAACAACAAACCGAGCAACAAACATAACAACGAACCGAAAGTCAAACAGAACGACAAACGATCTTTTATGATTTCCACAATCCGAACAACAAACGGAACGTTTGTGCTGTTCCCATAATTATTTTCAGTAGTTTTCAGTTCATATATATTTATTATTGAGAAGAGAAAATTGCGGAAAACAAGAAGATAGTGCCAACCAAATTTTTACGCACAAAGAAGAGTAAAAATTATAATTTACTTCGCTTTTTTTTTATTTTGAAATTTCCCGCCCAAATGATGCTAATAGGGACATCATTTTTTCTTGCATTCTTAAACACTGATTAATTTAAAACATTTTTCTTCTGTCAACTCCATAATATTACCTAAAACACAACAAACCCACAAAAGGGAGGACAAAAATAAATAATTTAATTCTCCCGCATAAGTTTGTTCGCCGTTTTGTTTAGATTCGTCCAAACCTGCAAACGCATTCGCGCGCATTTTCTTTGATGTCGGAGAAAAACCGACAAGTTGCGGAACGCCGCAAACCGTTCGTGGAACAATCAGGACTTGCGAATCTGTTCTAAAATTCGTACGTAGCACCGTCCAAATTAATGTTCCGATTGCCGTTCGGTTCGTTGTTCTGTTTGTTCCTCGGTTTGTTGTTCAGGTGTGTACGAAGCTTTACAATAAGCATATTAATATGAACTATATCTTATGAAAGGAGAGTTATGTAACTATAATTAACGACTTAACGTTACGTTAGTAGATTCCATTTACTATTTACACATATTTTCTTGGAACATTCGATAATTAACTATCGGGATATGATGACCCTATACTTCGCAGGTTGTGCGCAACTGGATACAAGCAAATAACTTGGAGCTGTTACCCTGGCCAGCAAAAAGCCCAGATTTTAACATTATCGAAAATGTTTGGGCTCGAATACTTGCTGTTATCCGAAGACAACAAGGGCCAAATTTTATACCAGTAAACCGTAATGCACTAATTGCAGCCATTGATACCGCATGGGAAACGATTAATATTAATTATATTGATACCTTGATAGCGTCAATGAGCAGACGCCTCCAAGAATGTATCAATAATAATGGAGGTCACACCCATTATTGATTTCTTATATTTATTTATATAGTAATACCTTTATTTAAAAAAAAGTTTTCATTTAATTTTAAACTATAACTTGGTATCTTAATTATAATTATGTAATAAATTCTTGTCAAAAACTAAATATATACGTTGACAATAAGAATTGCCTTAGTTTTTATTTTCACTTTTTATATTAACTACAGAAAAAATGAAACGTCATAAAATATACATTTTGTAAGGACTAAATATTATGAATAGAGAGTTTAATGATTTTTTTAATAACTTACAATAATTAGTAGGTTAGATTTATTTAAAAATAAGTAATAATCAGTCAACCCAAATAACCATGTTTAGTTTTTGATTTAATTTAAAAGTTATTGCTTGTAGACGTTTTTAAATCAAAATTATTTCTAATTTTATTTTGTAAACATTTCCTAAACAAAATTTTGATTCGATAATTAATCGAGCTATGGTGTTTAATTAGCGATACCTTCAAATATATTCTTTAAAGAAAAAATTAAGTAAGCAACGTAAATTACCTATTTTCTAAAACGTGCTTAGTGTAATGATTCATTCTACAGTCCTTCTATAAGATAACCCCTGCTGAGACTACCTGCTGTTAGAATTGTAAATGATACCCTTAAGCCCGCTTCACAATGTGCAAACTTTTGTTTACAGAAATTGTGGTGTCCAAGTTTTAAATTTCATGAGTGTACGTGATTTGTGCTAAGCAAACGCAAATTTTATATAATTTTTTTTAACAATATAATTAAATTACAATCGTGCACCGCCTTCAAATATTAGCATTTTTAAAAGATAACATGATGATACATTTTATTAATTTTTAAATAGCTAATTGTGAATAAAAGAGATACAAACCTCGGCAAAAGTTTCATTCCTGTTTCGAAATAAGAATGAAATACCTACTTTCCGCCTGGTATGTAATGTACCATTGTTTAGGTCTTTTATTTCACTTAGCTATTAAAAGGGGTGTTGATTTTCCAATTAAAAACAGTCATTCGTATTTGTAAATGTGGTATGTAAAAAGATAAATACTGGGTAAATCACCATCAACGGACGAAGACAGAAACAGTAAATTTTTATTTTGATAGCATATACGTTGATAAATATTACATTTTAAAATTATTTTAAAAATAAACAGTATGCCTCTAAAAGTGTGGCGCATCAAACTTATATTTTCTGTTATGGATACTATAATATTGCGTTTTTTAATTGATCAAAAATAAGGTATACTTTCATTAAGTTTCTTATATCAAAATACAGAGTGTTCTGAGTTACGCTACCTTTCTCAAAATATGGAGTATTAAAAATTCAATATCTTCTAATCTAACAAATCATAACAAATTTACTATTAAGTCTGTTGGAAATATAATGAACATGTGCTAAATATTATTAGTAGGATATTATAGTAGTAAAAACTCTTATTTGAAGATAAAACGTAAAATAAAATCAAGAATGGAAAATCTATGTAGCTTATCCACTCTTTGGACTGACAGATTATGCTCAAAATCGAATCAGGTTTGCGCTATTCTAAATAGACTCATACTCAAAGTTTCATAAACCAAACCCGTGGTTTCCTGATATCTCCTCCCGGCCGCCCGTCCACCAGACAAAATATTTTCCTTTGTTTCAGAATAACATACTTAACTTAATTGTCAGAAAAATTTTAAAAATGGAGATGTTAAAATTTTGGGTTTGGAAACCTCCCTAACCTTATTTATAAAATGTAGACTAATAACAATTGCGTGCATCTCATGTTGAAGTTACATTTTATTTTTACTTTAATATAGGTGATAATTTAATGTAAGTAAAACGCCTTTACGTTTGTAACTCTTTGAATTGATTTATTTTGCTCATAATTACTTTGGATACCTAAGTTAAAAATTTAAATCAATGATAGGTATGTTCGCTGGGGACTCTACCATCAATGGGAGCTTAGCCCAGCGGTAGAAGCGTCAATTTAACAAAATCGTTGACGGAGAAAGATTATTGCATCGGGTCAATTTAAAAGGTTAATCAAGACTACAACAACGTGATCATAACATACATAGTTGTTTTATTGTAGACACGTTGTTGCTACGCATTAATATTTTTATACAACATTGTGCTACAACGTTGGGAATATGTTACACAAAGAAGTTAAATTAACATTATCACAATGTTTATTTTTAAATGTAACAATTGTTAACATTTTTTACCTTGACATAATCTGTTATGCATCGTACTTAATAAACGTTGAAGTGTTTTTAAATGGAACGTTACAATGTAACATTATGATGTTCGTTTATGGGTGTTTTTATGTTTAGTGGGTATACAGTTCATGTCCAACAAAAAAGGTCATCATATAATTGGGTGTCCAATTTTTCAATTGTTATGATATTTATGTTTTTCTTAATTTTTGCATATAACGCGTGTTTGAATGTTCCAAAGTCGTCTTTGCGTTGGCATGCATTTTTCTTATAAAGATCACATTTTTAGAAAATAAAGTAAAGTACCTACATGAAAAGATATTTTTTTCACCACTTTTTCTAAAAATAAATATTAAAATACAGAAACAATTACTTAAAATAATTTATAATCCTGTCATTACAATAACTATCAAATCTACATCGAGGGATTTATCGGATTTGGCTCATAAAATACCCAAGAAACCCATATTCATTGAGGTCGGTTAAGTATAATTAATTTTAGAGTGTGTTTTCTATCAGACTACTACATCATATTCTTCAGCAAAAATTAAGAACAAACCTTAATAAACTGAAGATATGATTTAATTTTATAAATAAAATGACAAACGTAATCTTAAACCAATGTTTTTATTTTTTGTTTTCTTTAATATAATACAATCGCTTGGTCGAGATATCGGTGAAAATATATTATATGTTATAAGATAGTCATACAATTATGAATCTTTCAATGTAGATAAATATTTAAAAAATTAATGAAAAAATGCATAATATATCTAATACTTCTATTGATACATTTAATAATATATTTCAAAATGTGTATTACTCCCATTTTAAGTCACTCTATTTATATTGTGCGCAATGCAAGTATAAGTTAAGAGTAGAAAGTTCCTCCACAAACTTTTTACAACCACTTTTGATAACTGGTCCGTTCAAAACTCGTTTTGCTTTGTTTCTGTCTAGTAACATGATCAAGAAGCTCTTTAGTTATTCTATCATCCACTCTGCCAATTTTTGCAAGAAGCATATGATCAATGCGGCCACCACAAACAAAAAGATCAATACATTTTTCCATCCAATACATAATCTCTTAGAAGTGTCAATTATTGTTGAGAATATTTCATTTCATCTTTACGTTCCTGGTAGTGTTGTTCATAGATTTCAACTTCTTGTTTCTCAAACCGAAGAAGCAATTGGAAAACTGTAGGATGGGGTTATAGTTATTTTCGTATTTTCATAATTGTTAAAACATCAAAATGTCTTTTAACGAAATAATCAAGTAATGCTTCATATTTGAATAAGTTTTCTTGCATAGGATCCGAAAATCTTTCAACATTATTATGACAGTATCCCAAAACCGTACTGTGATATAGATGTTCCATAATAATTGTTAATGTTAAGGTTGAAAGCAAAACACTTTCAAAAGTTTGAATGTTGATTTTAACTCTTGCGTGGTAGCAGTTGCAGGAGTAGAAGGTAAATCAAGAAGATACTTTAGACTTTGAGAAGTCGGCATTACTCCGAGTTCATTTACATCAACAACGACCTGCTTAAAGTACTTCACCATTTTTTGCCGCAAAATTTTATGCCTGCTCGATTAAATGATTTATTATTGCGGTGAGTATCGAAATAACTTCTTTGGGGCTGTCATATTGAAAGAGTCGCTATAACTTCGGCTCTACTAGTTTGAACACTACCGGTTTGTCGATTAGTTTCCTTTTAATAATTTGTCGAACATTTTCCTGTAAAAAAAGACAACACAATATGCATTATATTAGAGTTGTTTGATTACCTTTGTCTGTTACTCGATAAGGAATTTCGATGTTTTGTAATGAATTGAGCTGAGCCTCTTCAATTATTGTATTGGCGGATCGAAAATTGTATACCGCATTTCCAAAATAAAACTGAAGAAGATAATTGTACTATTGCCAATGCAGAAACTTCATTCTTCTCCAATTATCGAATATGTCATAGGACGAATTCGCAAAATTAACTGCACCAACTCCCGCATTAGTAAATCCTGTTAGAATGTTAATGGTTACCTTAGCACCCTACCACAATAAATGCTAAAATTTACTCAAATCGTTTAAATTGCAAACCTGTCCTATATTAATGCCTCTTGCTGCCAAATTAGATCAAAGCCAGTTGCTCCAGCTCCTACAAAACCTAATGATCCGGCCAATATTTATGTACGCTCCACGAGCTTCAGAATTTAGAAAACTCATGTTTTAAAATAATGTATTGAGGTGTAATCGAAACGGTAACAAATATGCATTACTTCTTCGTGTTGTGCCCTATCCGCAAGCTTCACCGCACTTCGTAATGATTCCATATATACCTACCCCAGCCCCAGTTACTGTGCTACAGTTAACGCAACTGGCGCGATTGTTATTGCCGGAATAGCCGCCGCAACAAATACGACGCCGGAACCAATTCCGCTACAGAAGAAGCAACATCAGTTCCGTTAATATTGCACGTCCAACACTACATGAGGGTGACGAGCTTTTCCAACACTACTCGTCCATGTCATTACTAAAGTATTCCTCTTTAGGCAAACCATTACGCATTTATGCAATTTATTGTCTGTTAAATAATCATTCCAAGTAAAATATACACGATCACTTAGATCAATAAAGATTCTACAGGATCCACTTCACTTTGCACTTTCGTATTACAAAATAGGAAGAGGCATTATGTCAATGTAAGCATCATAATTCGGATATTTCTTGATCGTTTCTTTTTCACCTTATCCAGGGGTTCCAGACAATTATAAATAAAGATACAACTACACGATCTCGCCATTTGGAAAACTTATCTAAAATACATCTTTAATTATTCATTTTTAATTTCATTTATGATGACTTTGAATTCAAAAGAAACTAAACCATTTTGAATTTTCAGTAAAGTAAACTTTGTTACTTCTAACTTCAAGGTGAGGTATTGAACATGTAAAACTCACAATTAAATTCCATTATTTTTTCGTATGTTGTAACTATACTTTGTTTTTGTTTTTCGTTATACTCCTCTGCAGAAGGAGTGTCCATATTTAGCAAATCCAATTTAGCTTTTAAGTAAGTGTGTTGATTCGCTTCAAAACTGTCATAGTTTCATGATCTCCTAACTGATCGAAATCATTTGTTGAAACTCGAGATCTGCAATATTTTCTATATATCAAACAATAAGGTAAGAACAAAATTACCCAATAGATTTTATTCTTCTGGAACGACGCGACTTTTTTGATGTGTATTCTTCACCTCCTGATTAAATCTAAATTCAATTTCTTCCAGTAAAAGTTTCTAGTTCTCTCATATCGTAATTTTACGAGCAATAGTAAAAATGTCAAAGATTTTTCGAAAGGGTACAGAATGATCAATGCGGACAAATTAAACAAAATTTTGAATAAGATAAAACTTTATATTACATGTACTTCCTTTTAATTTAAAAGAGTGCACTTCTGAAATTAAAGAACAATTTAGTGATAATTATACTACAATTTTAACCAAAGGTACTTACGTTTTTTGCGTAAATTTATATTTTATTTATAATTAAATTTTATTAGCATAGAAGAAAATGTGTTATTTAAATTAATAACAACTAGATTTTAATTTGATAAATTATAACTTATCCCGATACAAATATTTTATGTGTAAACCTAAAATTATTATCTTCAAAGCACATTTACGTTGTGTTAACAAACCAAAAATGTTTTCTTAATTATAATTCAAGTAAATCAACTTTTTATGTAGGTACATGTTTCAGTTAATGTGGGTCGCGCAATTTTGGTGTGTGAAGCGGTATCATATCAATAAACGACTCGTAAAACAACGCAAAGAATAATTTTAGTGAATCGTGCTTAAATAATAATGATTGGCTGCGTTGGTTAGAAAAACAGTCAACTTCTCGTTAAACTCACATAGTTATTTATTAATCGCAATTTATAATGAAAGAATTCTGAACAGAAATGAAAAAACCCTGGCTGTCATAATTCGATATTGTTGCTTAAATCAGTAAAACCAAGAGAGTTTTTAGTGGTGGGAACTAGGTATATCAACCACGAAAGGGTTGGAGCATAATCCCAGTCTGTATTAAATTATTCACAACGATGTCAGGTAATCATCAGCACGACTCCACTCATCGCCGTGTGCGTTGTCGATGATTGATAATATTAATAAAGTAGCCAAATGCGAGCTTCATACAAAGGGTTTAATTAAAGACCTAGAGCTGAATAAAGAATATGTAATTGACAAGATTCGTTCTTTCGAAGGTAAATATGGTCGCTGCGTAATAGTCCATATCAAAGAGCACTTTACTACTCTGCCTAAAAGGCTTGTAACGCATTTTAGCAACGAGGATTATTGATAGTTTTAACAAAAAGCGAATAGCTATTAAGAGGGTGGGTACAAAAAACTACATACAGGTGTGACCGTCGACCAGCTCCTGGTCTGTGTTTGACCAGTAACACACACACCATCCATTCAAGATCGCGTGCGGGCATAAAATATAGTTCAATTTAGTTGCATAATAAATGTGATATTAATTTTGATAGAGAAAATTTAGCATTAAATGTCGTTAAATAATTCCCAACAACGGGGGGTCATCGATAAAATAAAATATTCTTACAATGTTATTGGTTAAAAAAGTGTGAAAGAAAAATCGATGTGTTTTTAAAATTAATATCTAAATACGTTCGCTTGGCATCAAAAGTGCAAAAGAATAGTAAGTTCTGGTAAATACATCAACAAGATATGTTATTCAAACGTTTATTTCTGAATTTACCGCTATATAAAACTTTATTATGCGAGTTAAAAAGAAGAAAAAGCCGTCAAAGAAGAACCGGTCTAGCAGAATCCGCTGGTTTGGATGGCAGAGTCAGCCTTTTCGTGTAGAATTAGAACAAGCATCGTTCTGAATTTAACCCAAATTTCATCGAATTTCATTTTTTCTAACTGTCTTGAAGCGATCTGGTTGAGGATAATCCGATTAATTCGGAAAAAGAAACAAAATATAAAAATAAACTTTGTGTTATCTGGTGAGTTTCTTAAGAATTCAATAGACGGTGGTGAAACGCGCGACGTCAAATACTTTTCAACTAAAAATTATTTGTTAATGATGAACGAAGACAACGAAACGCTGAATAAAAGCGGTTTTGGCGAGTGGTTTGCTGAAAATGTCGTGCAATCTCTGATGAAAAAATACGAAAATTTTGACGAAAAAGACTCCGGGTGGGAACTTTGTCGCATCGTATCCTTGGGCGTCAATATCAACAAATGTGGCGACGCCCTACTATGCATCCTCGGTATTTGCCTCTGCCTCGAGAAATAGCACTCAAACATGCTGTAATTAACATCCAAAACAAGGACAATGGGTGCTTCTTTGGTGTATAATAGCGGCGCTGTGGCCACCTCTCAACAAAATAAACATCAATCGTGTTACATCGCATCCGCATTATAGTGAAAATTAAACCTAGCAGGCATCAACCAGCCCATGACATTGGTTCAAATCCCGAAATTTGAACGTCAAAATTGTAATATTTCAATCAATGTGTACATGCTCCAAAAGAAGAAGAATGGAAAGTTTATCACGGTGCCCACATATCTTACATCAAACGTGAAGCCTAACCATGTCAACCTGCTGATGATACAGGATCGATACGAGGTAGAAGCCGATAGCAGCGATGAGGACGCCAACGACGGTGAACAAGATTTCGAAGCCGACGACTTAGACAACGCTGTATGCAGACGCTCCGCAGGTGGTGATTTCAGTACAACTCGAGATGAAATCGATTTCACCAATAGTAGTAAGTCCCGAATTAAATTTCATTACTGTCTAATCAAGCATTTATCGCGTCTTGTTAGATCGCAAGTCACAAAACACCATCACGCGATTTATTTATGCGAGCGTTGCTTAAATTATTTCTTAGCTCTGAACGTTTGGAAAACATAAATTAGAATGTATAAATTTAAACAAATGTAAAGTTATCATGCCAAAAAAGGATCAACAGTTGTGTTTAAAATTATGCGAATCAAATGTTATTACCTTTTATTATATATGCGGATTTTGAATGCCTTTTAATAAAACGAAATGGTGATGATAGCGCTTCTTTAATTGACAAGTTTCAATATCATCAACCTTTTTAGTGTAGGTTATTATTTGTACTGTGCTTTCGATAGCAGCGTGTCTTACTACAGGCAATACACGGGGTTAGATTGCGACGAGTGGTTTATAGACGAATTAATTCAAATATCGAACACATTTTCTAAAAAATATTTCGACAAAGTTGTCCCCATGTTGCCTCTAACAGACGCGGAAAAATTAGAATTTGAACGTGCAACAAACTGTGGAATATGCGGAAAAACGTTTCGATTAAATGATATCAAAGTTCGAGACCACGACCCCATACTGGGATCTTATAAAACGGCCGCGCATCAAGATTGTAATCTAAATTACAAACTAAAAAAAGTGATATCTGTAGTTTTTCACTCTTTAACGAATTACGACGGTCATATATTTATCAGAAAGCTAATTAAAAATGCAAGAATATTTACGTTGTGCCCTTAACTAAAGAGAAATATATAGGATTTGAAGCAAGCTTCGAAAACAACATGAAATTTAGATTTATCGATTCATTTAGGTTTTTGAATGGTTCTTTAGAAAAATTGGCTTCATATTTGCATATAAACCAGCTCTGTATTTCAAAAAACCCAATTTTCAGATTTGAATGAAAATGAATTTAATTTGGTTTCGAGAAAAGGCGTTATGTGTTACAGTTATTTAGATTGTTATGAAAATTGACGGATATTGTTGCGCTGCCGAGTAAAGACGAGTTTTTGATAAGTTAACAAACACAAACATTTCCGATTCTGATTACAAACACGCGGAAACAGTATGGAAGACATTCAATTTAAAAATTTTGGCTGAATTATGTAGATTTATATTTAAAAATGCGATGTTCTTTTGTTGGCGGATGTGTTTCAAAATTTTAGGCATCGATGCATTTCAACATACGCGATTGATCCCGCATATTATATTAGCCTTCCTGCATATGCTTGGGAAGCCATGATGAGGTATACTAAAATTGAATTAGAATTGCTATCAGACGTCGACATTTTAATGTTTATAGAGAGGTATAAGAGGAGGACTTCTCGCAATGTTCCGTGTGGTATAGTAAAGCCAATAATAAATATTAAATATAATTATAACTCTGCAATGCCTGACGGCATGACTTGATGTATTACGATTTTAATAACCTTTACTCTACGGGAATGAGCAGTTGCTTGCCTACGGGAGATTTTAATTGGTTAAATAACAACGAAATTATTAATTTTGACCTGTTTAATATTCGCCCTGACTCTGCACGTAGGTTATATTTTGGGAGGTTGATCTGGATTATCCCAAAAATACACGATTCACACAATCATTTGCCCTTTTGTCCAGAACATAAGCTTCCGCCAATTGCAAACAAAAAATTTGTTAGGCCACATTGCATAACAAAACCCGCTATATAATTCATTACAGAAATTTACAGCAATGTTTAAACAACGGTATGATCTTAAACAAATTCATAGAATTCTCTCATTTAAACAATCCGTTTGGCTCAAAAGCCATATATAGATTTAATTACGATTAAGAATGAATTCTCA
This sequence comes from Abscondita cerata, assembly GCA_030710515.1. Classification (NCBI taxonomy): domain Eukaryota; kingdom Metazoa; phylum Arthropoda; class Insecta; order Coleoptera; family Lampyridae; genus Abscondita; species Abscondita cerata. Next base: position 79,384 of record JALBCR010002402.1, on the reverse strand, counting down.
AAAATGACTTTGAAAAGAATCTGTACAAACTTTTAAATAAGCGGTTTTGGTAAAAGCATGGAAAACGTTAGAAAACACAAAACGTAAAAATAGTCCAACGATGGGGTGGACGTCGGTACGCGTCACTACATAAATCAACCAAATTTTCACAGTAGTAACAATCTTTGATAATAACACTGTAGCAATTGAGATGAACAAAATAGAAGTGTTTATTAATAAACCAATTTATGTAGGCATGGTTATATTAGATATTTCTAAAATTCCTATATAGCTTCCACCTATGAATATATGATGAGAAAATTTGCGTCGCAGCAATTGCAAGTTGTTGCATACAGACACCGATAGTCTGATTTATAATCTTACAGATAATATATATGACGTTATGAAAACAGATTCGCATCTTTTTGACACGAGAGAATATGTAGAAAATAACGTTTTTTCGGTATTACTAGGTGCAATAAAAATTGTCGGCTTGATGAAAGTTGAAAATGCTGGTAGAATAATGACGGAATTTATTGGCTTGAAACTCCAAATTATATATTTTTCCAAAATACTAATATTCAAAAATATCTTACTGAACACAGACAAGCAATAACGTAAAACGGTAAAAAAGCTAAAGGTGTTTTAGAGAGTGTTGTTTAAAATAACATTTCATTTGATGATTACTTAAAGTGTTTGACTGAAAATGTGTTTTACATTTGTAATGAGAACAAAACATAATTAGAACATTCAAGCATGACATCTTTAGCATACATCAAAATAAAATCGCTTTGTCTGGTTCTGATAATAAACGTTTTGTTCAGGAAGACGGGTTAATTACGCTAGCCATGGGGACATTGCGTCGATAACGAAATAGCTGCATGAGTAATATCTGATCCGTAATTAAATTATTATCATTGTAATATTTCTATTTATTATGCAAAACTAAAATCACGATCTAACTTAAGTCGCTCTTGCTTATTTAATTATAGGCAAAACTTTGCTTGTTAGAAATAAGCTACATTGTAACCAATATTTTTAAGTTTTATATGTTTAAAAATAAGTAGAATGCGTTTTATGAATTTTGCCTAGTTTGAATTCAAACAATTTTATCTCAATGCGAACTAGCGTGTTTTAAAATTTTGTAGGTCTTCATAAAACGCTTTCAAATTAGCATTAGCGTGTTTTTGTTTTATTAGCTAGTGGCAAAAATATGTGTAAGTAATAAGTTTTATGTGTATCAATTAGTGTGGATTTGAATAATTTTTAAAACTATGTACACGTGTGTTTCAAAATGTATTTTAGATATAATTTGTTAATTGTGTTTACACTCGTGCGCGATTTTTTTAAATAAATAGATGCAAATATTTTTTTTTTGTTTTGTTTTATTTACAGATCTTTCTATTACATTCATATAAGTAAGTATTTAGCGCTTATAAAACATCCTCGGTATTGATCCAGCTGTTTTCTTGTGTCCGAGCCAGCTAACATAAAGTCGGTTACCGCGCCGTTTTTAATACTTTTCGATTAGATAAACATCGGGGTGCCTAGTTTTCATAATTTCTTCTTGGTAAAACCTCCGCGAATCTGGGTCACCGTACATATCCTGCCCTGGAAGTAAATATGTAACAGATTTGTAACTTGGACTTTGGCGATTTTGAATAACTCGCTAGTCCAATTATGATTGTACCCTTTGAAAATACACCTTTATGTTTAGAGATTCGTACGATGTCTCCTGGGGCATAACGTGGCTTGTTCAAGTACAATTTTATGCGACCAAATACGTGGGTTAAGTCTGTTTTTGATGTTACGTTGGTGTGGCTTCATACTTTAATTGTTCTTATGCCTCGTATCATTATAGTCTCTGGCAACACCGTCAATTAAATTATACCATCGATAATTGCCTTGCAAACTAAATAATTTATAGAGTCGGCTTTTATGGTTCGTATCACGCGTTCGGCTATAGTTGCCTTTTTTGTAGAATACGTTGAATAATGATTAATTTTTTCTTATCCATGAGTTTCGAAAACGTACTATTGTGTAAAACTCTTTTCCGGCATCGGTTTGTATATTTTTGGTGCGCGCCTCGAATTACGGAAAATGTCGGACAACGCCTTAGTAATTTCTTCACCACGTTTGGATTTTACAGAACGCATCCATAAATATTTCGAAAACGGTCGATAACAACCAAGATGTATCGAAACCCTTTATTAGTGCGTTGAAAACGGCTTCGGAACTCCGCCAAATCTAATTCCCACGTGTCGTCGAATCCCATAATAATGACTTATCTCGGCGTCTGAAATTTCTTCTAGCCATGGCTTATGTAATTCATTCACAACTTGTTCCTTTGACATGTTATCTGTGTGTTGCGCTTGCGTTCTCTCTTAAATTTTGTAACAGACTATTCATTTTGTTCAAATCTGATCTTTAAATCACGTATAGAATCATCTCTAGATTTAACGCTGTTGGAATCTAGACGGGCATTTAATGTTTTGATATCAGCTTTAATTCGTTCAGATATCGTCCGTTTACATACGGATTGTCTTGAATTTGATTGTTTAAACATATCTAGCGTAACGTCGTTCACTGATTATTTTTACTTTATCGGGTATCACTTTTTGAATAATTTCGTTGATGTCTTTAGCGTTCGTTTGCTGAATATCATTAATTTTATTAATCGCTAATTTTAATTCGGCGTATATAGTATTCGCATAAGCGTCAGTTGATTTTTGAAAAGCGTCAATTGATCTTTTAAAGTTCGCGACTTGTAGCGTCCACGTATTCCTTATTTGCGCCATCGGCTTCCGATTTGCGGATATCCGACGTTTTTCAGTTGCATTTCGTTAAAAAATATTTATCTTCCAAATAAGTTTTTAAATTGATTGCGTTATGTAAATCGAGAGAGGTCTGCGATGTTAATTAGTCTTCTATTTTCCATGTCGTAGTTGTTGTCTGGCCGTTATTTTAAACCAACACCTGAGGACCTCGTAGAGATGTCATTACTCGCCGGCGTCATCGACGCCGGTCCAACGTGGCGTCCAAATTTATCAACAGACATGTTAAAGCGACGCTTTATGTTTAGTTTGTATCTCCTCAGACGTCTTTATAAACGTCTCTAAGGTAGGTGTTGATTGTAACAATTTTTTTGTTTAAGATGTTCCATTAAATACACCAGAATTTGCCCTATCACCGACGCCGTCAAATCAAGTTCTACAATACGATTGTTGAGCTTCTCCATTGCCCGCAAGATGGGCGAAGCTGATGTTGATGTCGCAAGTTCCTCTATGCGTTCGTGTATGTGTAGCAAACGATTTGATAGATTAGCTTTTCTCAGAAGAGGATTTTCATTAAACAACTCTTTGAATGCAGCATCCATTTTCGCTTTGACATAGCCCGGTAGCGCAGTTAAAAGAGTAGCGATTTCTCCGTTCACTGTTTTTGTATAGCATTAATTTTTGCTATTAGAGGCTCGATTAATGTGTTTGAGCAATTGCCTAGCATTGCTATGTAAGCGGCCAAATTTGTCTATAGACGTCATTATTGTTTCGGGTATCACTGAGTATTAATTATAAAACACAGCACGAGCGTTGTTATATAGTATAAGGCATGTTTTCGATGTGGCCGTCTTCATATAATTCTTCTAAAATTGATATTATTTCGTTTCTAACACCGCTGTTCCCGGCAGTCTTCTCTCCTTCACAAAACTTGTAATTCGTCCAGTAACTCATGGATGTTGTTCCAGCATCTATACTCTACGGGTTTATTTCTGAATTTCTTAAACAAACCTCGCCCCGCCGCACCACTTGACGATGAATGATACGATAAAGATTCGCCACTATCACCGTCGCTGCTATCTTTATCATTTCGCACACGACGAGACTGCTTTTTTTGTGTTTGTTGATTACGTAATAATGGCTTGATTGTGTCTGTATATTTTATGCTTCTGTTTGCTCTAATCGGAGCGTCGGGGTTATACGCTCTTCTATAAACATTTGTATCATAAAGAATGCTTACATACTTAAGTTCACCTGATTTGTGAATCAGCTTTCTATCTGCTTTTTCTTAAATATCAGCTCGTACGAAGCCAGGCGTGCCTTTATACAAACGCCCATTAATAATAAGATCCTTATCGCGAATATTGACAACAGAATCTCCAATAACCCATTTATTGTTATCAGCGTCGTAATGAACCCCATACATAAAGTCAACTTTATCACCTCGCGTATCGCTCATTAACATTTCCATATATTTTTTGTGGTAATGGATGGTGCTGTCGTTCTAGTAAATTCGTATACGATCTCTCTAATTCATAACGCGACGTAGGTAACTCGACATTCGAAGAAGAATCCGACGCGCCCGCAACTGTTTCGATTTCTTTTGATGTCTGCTTCGCCATTCAAGGCTTTTGCCTTTCCGTCAGCATTTTTCGAATTAATTGTCGACTCTATATTAGTTAGTGGCGTTATTATCGGTTTATATGTATCCACAAATGCTTTTCCCGCGTCCAAACGTTGACGTTTAAGAGCGTTGTATTTTTTCTAATCGATTCTCAAACTTGCTGTATCTTATTTTTTAAATTTATTTCTTTGGAATCCATTGTTCTAACTCACACCGTGTGACGCGTGTTTTGTTAACTATGAGGACTAATCAAATCCAGCACATAATACCAATATATATATATATATATATATAAAAAAAAAAAAAAATATATAATAAGATGTTTCTAAATTTGCACAACTACGATGGTTCTGATTCATATGTTTTTCGCGGTGTTTTATATCGAGAATTGGTGCTAGTATAACATCGCACTGATTTATTCTTTTTCAAACCTCGCTCGATCGATTGCATAAAAATGCCAGTGTCCTTTACGAGCCTGTTTATGTTCCAGCTGGATATGTGAGCATGTTCCGATAGTTACAATTGTAGAAAATCGCACTTTTTTTTGTATCTATAACCCCGCATAATTGCTTGGTATATATCTGACCCATTTTTACCCACGAGCATATGATGGAAACTAAACAGATTCTTGCGGTTCTTAAGGTAATATAAACTCGTCGAAACCCTTCCGATAACGTCCTCCGTTTATATCAACTGGCGTCTTTCGTTAATCATTAGAACGATGGCAGTCCAGCACTCACCACACATTTCTTTAAAAACCTGCATGCTAATTGTAGGACTAACGTGATCATCGCACACGTGTTTCAGATTCATCTCATCCTGCTGGAAAAGGATAACAACATTTGGCGTTATCTCGTATCAGTTGTTTGGGAATCCTGCTATACGTTTGACCCAAATAAAACAGTCTATCGAGTTATGACGCCCCATGCTGAAGTATGCCCTAATATTATCCTGCTTCTTCTAGCGCGATATCGTCAAAAATAGCAATGGCTACAGAGTCGGGTTTTGCGTCGTTAGGAGGCATAATATTTTCATTATCAACGAACGTATAATAACCATTTCTCGGGCATCGCAGTTAAAATCTCATACAACAGCTTGTATTTATCTTCGGCTTGAGTGATCTTGGAGTAGACGTAAACGCTTTTAAATTTCAGACCGTTTGCTTCAGTTAAAAGACTGAACATCGCGCTAGTTTTTCCCCGAATTTGACGGCCCCTGCGATGATTGCTCTTACTTGTATTCGGTAGTAAGACACCATGTTTACTTTGTTTGACGTCGCTATTGCATAACATCATTAATTCATTATTATGCACTGGCAATCTATACTTTTGAGTCACAATTTCATTTTTCTCGATTCAACCTTATCGTGAGGGTTTGTTTAAATCATACTAAAGATATTTGTAGAAGTACATGCACTTTATTTATTTATCAAAAAATTACGATCGAGTGTATATTAATATTTTGTCTTCTTTTCGTTTTCTCTTGCATATTGACCGTATTACATCCTTTTGACTTCACCGGTTATCAGTTTGTATTGGATAAGGGCATCGTGGATTATTAGACAGTATGCGCCCATATTGTTTTCAAAGTTTGCTGCGGATTCTAATTCCAGTTTAACGTCCACGGTAGAATTCTTCAAGTTCTCGTTCTGGTTGGCACAGTCGATTATAAAGACAGGGCAATTTTAAATTGCTGATAGTCGAATGTGGGAATGGAGATTGTTGATGTGACATTCGAACCGGCGCACCCTCCAACAATATTGCATTCGTTTCGATCGTAATAGTCTCGTTGAAAGTTAATGTAATTCCTATACGCCAATGCATACTTGTTTGTGCCAAAATCCAAATTCATGGATTCATACGGATATCTCTCAGAATTAAGGTGTAATCTAATATCTGTAATATTACCGCTATCAAAAACACTCGCCTTGCCATTTTTTGAGCGTCTCCTTTGGTTTTTCTGAAAAGCCACAATAACCCATCGGGGTTTCTCTAATTGCGAAGACGTCTTTATCGGCCATGTATCAGTTTTAACCTGCTTTAAAGCGGGGTATTCATATAATTCCCATTGTCGAAACGGTATGGTGATTACAGGGTTTCTATTAATCTTCTCGAACAGTTTCAGCTTTGCTCTATCGCTGAGTGTTAAGTGCGGCACTTTCCATTGAATTTTGGAAAGCGTTATGGTCGCATCGGCCTCCCCATAATAACAATCCAAATCAGTTCTCGATCTGATCAAAACAAGCTCCTGCTTCATATTCACGATAACCTGTCTATAATGTTCGGCGAATCCGAATATGTGCTTCAGAGGCAGACAAACCCCGAATTTTTGGCCAAATCAGCATCGTTTGCGCTGAATTGCACTTGTAGAGTGTTCTCATTCAATGGAGACCATCCAATGTGGGCCAGCGCTTTCTTGTCTGCAGCACCATACGATGCACAGCCCTTCATTGCCGACCCGATACCAGGATTTCTGCTAACGTCTACGCGATGTCCGCCCAATTCATATCGAATCTCTTCAAACAAGAAACAAGCAAAATTGTTTGTTAAATCACACGTTTTTGCGACGTCTGCTTGCTTTCGGGTAATATAACCCTCGATGTATAGAAAACTATCGTGGGTGGCCGTAATCAAATCCTGGCTTTGAATTGCAATTCTGATTTCGTCTGATGGCGCATAACTATTGGACCCATAAGGCAAGTACGTGTGAATATCAGATCTAACGATTGAATCGTCGAAATGAGCATCGTCGAAAATATTTAATTGTTCGCTCATCTTTTTTTCCTTTTTCTGTTATTGTTTCACCTTAACACCGATTGATTTTAAGAAAAGTTTTTCTTTACAGTCAAGTGATTGCTGACGCTCTTATTTTTCTTCTTCTTCTTACTTGATAATGCACGAAATATCTGTGATGATGTGTTGTTGTTGGCTTGTTTATTAATGGATCCTCCAGCGAATGATTTGTTTTTTATAGAAATCGGCGTTTTTTTATTAGAGCCGCAGATCTGGCCGCCGCAGTTTACAACAGAAAAAGTGTTTTTACTAAATTTTAACCCCATAATTCTTTCTTCAATTCCAATCTCACAGTGAAAGGCTCGTCGCCGCCAAAATCTATCGGTTCGCCTTTTGATTGACTAATCTGATGCTAATATTGCTTATAATGCGGGTGTTTAGCTCCAAATATTGGGTATTGCTCGGTATTTTATCCAAACGATATCCTGGTGGTACTGAAATGTCCACTTCGTACAAGGTCTTTGCAATTCTCCCGTTTCTGCACGCTCCTTTTATAATATTACACTCGACGTGTATGTTGGTGTGTTTTATTATTTGAATATCCAAGCTAGATTTATGGCTAATATTACGGCTGAGTATTTTGGGTTCGAAACCAAGCATACGACCAATATTTCCCGGCTGCGTAAAGTCAATCGCATAAACACTCTGAAGTTCGCATTTCAGAGTATTATTGTTTGCCCGCAGTTTAAATATAGAGGAGTCGTCCAATCCCCCCTCTTCTTTGCTTAATTTGTTTTTTGTACGATAATCAGCAACCAGTTGTTTTGTTAAATAATTGTTAAGTTCATCTATTTCGTATGATCCATGCGGGATATGGAGGACTTTAGCAGATTTTTAGCAGTATCACTATCTATATAGTATAATTTATCGTTGCCGTCGTTAATATTTCGAATAGAATTACACCCAAAAATCCGACCAGACCAATCACATGATTGTATTTTTCGTCTAATTCAATCGGTGGATAAAAATCATGCGAAGCTGTTATTACCAACACCTTCCAAACTGAATGTTATCGACATTGTAACTGATTAATGATACATGTGTATGGGATATTTTATTTATTTATACAAAATTTGAATACATTTACGAATGTAGAAATTTAAGACATAAATGCCCGCAAATTACACTATTAAACTCCTGGTCCTTTTGTAGTTGTAGTAGATCTCGCATCCCCGAAAGTACTTGATTAATTCAGATGGTGGTTTTACATTGCCGAAGCTGTCATAATACCATACTCTCGATCCTCGTTTCTTATAACACACCCAATGTGTTTCCTGGTCCTCGAACACTATCTAGGTTTACAATCGCTGACTCGTTCACAGCAGGTCCCTCTTTTGGTAAATTATCGCGCATAAATACATCTCTAAAGTATGGCGCATTTCTAGCTAACTTTCGCAAATCGACATCCTGTTAACGCTCTTTCGGGAAGCTTTATTAGTTTTTGAACCGCGATGTGGTTTCAGATATAGTGCAGAACCGGTCTTTGTGTATGGTTTTAGATATAATGCAGAGCCGCGTTTCCGTATGGCTTCAAGTATATGCCGCTACCTTTCTTCCCCAGGGCTATAGCTTCCATCGTGCGGTTATGTCGAGTAGCTTCTTCAGCACGCTGCTTTGCGTTTTTCGCGTCGTTAACGGCTCTAGCTATTCCAGCGGCACCACCAGCGAGCGCTCCAGTTGCAGAAAGTCCGGGCAAATAGTGTAGGTATTAGAAATGGTAATATTCCACCACTTTTTAGGGATTGGGATGATACGAGGCATTACTATGTTTCGTTTTCCACCAAAATGATCGAACAGCCAGCTTCGCTTGATCGTAGGCTTTTAATCATAGAGATAGGTTACCGCCTCCGCCGCCGTTTACATAATTAGTTTTCGTATTATTCTTAATCATACGGTGAACTTTGTTGAACGACGCTCACTCTTCGTTTCTTTATTTTTCGCTTCATGGTTCTAGTTTTGATTTATTCAAACCCATGCCTAATGACCGCTTAGCACGCATAGCCGCACTAACCCTGCTAGAGCAGCTGTTCTTTCACCCAAACTTGCGTCTTTTGACTTGAATCGCTCCCAAGCTTTTTGTTGGAGCAAATGATCAGCCCGATGTCTTGCAGCTAAATCGTTAGGGCTGGTATTGTAGCTGATATCGTGTGCTTTGCAGTGCGAATCTAGGGCATTAATACCAGCATCGCCCCTGGCCAACCGTTTTTGTAGCTTTGTGCCCGGTCCACAATATTGATACCCTGGCAGGTGTAATTCTACAGGAAGTTTGTTAATTAGACTGTTTATAACACCAGTTCCTTGTTTGCACTTCATTTTTTACCCTTCTTTGATGCCAGCATGACGCCTTTTGCTTGACAATTAGCATGCAAATATATTTTTATACAGACATCATAGAATATTTTTTTATCTTGTAGGCTTGATTAAAAATTTATTTACTAGACAAATATGCATATATTTAAAACATACATGAAAAGAAATACATAAAAGCATCATCGATGCTTGGTTTCTTAGCTATTTTCCGCTACACACGACATAATAAAACTAGGACGGCGATATAAAACTTCCATTAAACATAATACATTGTGCGAAGAATTAATATTTTACATTCAATGTTTAACAGTTTTTTCATACGCGTCATAAACACTCCAGCCATCATCGTCGTAGTTGGATTGATCCAATGTTTTCTTCTTTCCCTGCTCGATTGCAACACGCTTGATTACATGGTTGTAGAACGCTTCCAGATTGTGTGATTGCATTAACTCCAACCGATAATTAATTATTTCTCTCAAACCAAACATGCAATCCACATCCCACTTGTTTAGAACGCAATTTTTTATAATCACGGGTTAAAGTGATTGTGTTTACAAAACCATTATCACTACAGGCGTTCCAACCAATCAAATCGGGATGATATTCTGTAGTGTAAACGATTTTCACATCGTGAGATATGTCGAAGTTTTACTTATGCACTCTATGGGTCCATCATTAACATCTACAAACTCCTGTCTAAACTCTTCGCCGACGGAGTTGCAGAAAAAGTCGTTCATGAGATGATTGCGGGAGCCCCATTAGCTTCTTCCATTCGTCAATGGTTAGCAGGACATTGTTTTTCTCGATCGCTGTAATGCGCATTGTGTGGACCACTTGCGCTGCATACACCATTATACTCTGGGCTGTTCCAAATTCTAATTACCGGTGTAAGTTGCAGATAAGTACTGTACCCGATTTCTATATATTTTCCCTCATCGTCATAGTCCAGCTTATAGCAGGTCGCGTTCACCAGCTTCTCGTTCAAGCGTTGTTGAAATTGAGAAGCCTCGACTCGTTGGCTAATGTCGTATTCCGTGGCAAAAGACCACGAAGACGACGACGACGAATTCGAATCCACCGGAGCGTTTTGCTGCTGTTGACTCCTGTGTTTAACGTATCCATTGATTTTTCTGTTCAACACCACCACCACAAAACCCAATCGTCGTAGACGGGGAATCCAAATTTAATGGAACGGAGCGCGATTTTGCACGCTGAATAAAATTTTTTATATCACAACTTATTTTATCGCTCATAACACTAAGAACAACCGAAATCACCTCCACGAAGACTCGAAAGAAACTAATGACCGCTTCATTTTATTTTATCACAAGCGTGATCCGTAATTTACACAACGCACTATATAATTAAGGAACACCTGGGCTTTCAAACAACTAGAGAGAGATAAACAGGTTAGAAAAAGACGCAATTTCAGGATCCAACTTGTTTATCTGTCTAGGTCATCTTAATTAAATCCACCCGTTGCAATCTATGCATTTATAATTAACCAACACCTGCACACGAGAGAGAGAGATGAGCTTGGTTAGAAAAGGACATAATTCCCTGTTCCAACTTGTTCGGTAATCTCGAGTGCGGCTTAATTAAACCCACCCGCGACGCGGGGCGGTGTCGACGATTTGTAATTATAGACGGCCATCTTGCATATCATTATCAAATATATCATAATTCTAATCAAAATCACCACCTCTAACAACGCTCCACCCCTACCGGGGGGCGGCGAATTATCCAATCATCGTACTCATATGAACAAGTACTCGAAAAGACGACCACACCCCACAATTCTAATCAAAATCGCCGCCTTAACTCGCTCCACCCCTACCGGGGGCGGCGAATTATCCAATCCATCGCACTCATATGAACAAGTATTCGAAAGATGGCCACCCTCAATGGCCGAGTCCACTATCAACCATCTTACTTCATCAAGGGGCGGCGAAAAGGGTTGCAACAATTACACCCCACAAGTACCGAGAGTAATTAAAAGTAGCAAGTACCGAGATAATCGAAAAAGCACTACATATACATCGTTTACACCCCGCAAGCGCACATGCATCAGCCATCTTACTTCATCAAGGGGGCGGTGAAAAGGGTTGCACCAATTACACCCCACAAGTACCGAGAGTAATTAAAAAGTAGCAAGCATCGAGAGTAATTGAAAAAGCACTACATGTACATCGTCTACACCCCACAAGCGCACATGCATCAGCCATCTTACTTCATCAAGGGGGCGGTGAAAAGGGTTGCACCAATTACACCCCACAAGTACCGAGAGTAATTAAAAACGTAGCAAGCCACCGAGAGTAATTGAAAAAGCACTACATACATCGGCTACACCCCGCAAGCGCGCGCAATTACGCTAAGTACACGCCGTGTACTTGCATAATACAGAGAGTGAATTGCAAAATGTACTAGTTATTGCTGCTGAATGCCCCCATCTATACTACTTCTATAGCATTAAAACGACAAAAATAATGTAAGAAATTTTAAGACATACATATATTGAGATTATTTGAAACCACATTTTAAAATATTATAAATTATACAGAATGCTCCAGAAACATATCATAGCTGGGTTATTTTAAATAGATCATCCTGTATTTTTGTCTATATTTAAATTGTAACGATAAAAATAATGTATGTTTGTTAATATGTTCCTATACCTACTTACTTCCGTTTCGGAGATAAATCTATTTTACAATAACTTCAAAATAAATAAGAACAAACCATTTTGCCTTGCATCACCTTACTAAGAGCTTTCATTATCCTTTTTGCAATATTTACTTCTATGTTATGATCAGCGGCGGATTACCGCATAGGCCAACAAGGCCATGGCCTAGGGGCGCTATCTGTCCTGGGGGCGCTCGCTGGAAGTACGAATTTAAAAGAAAAAAGTTAAAATTAAAGTTAATTCAGTTATAAACTAAATAAACATAAAACGATAAAAAATACAAAATCAGATGAATATAAGAAGTCACACAATAAGCACTAATGAGTTAACGCCAACGTAGTAGAGTCGCTTTCCCGTTCTAATTTGTAATTAAGCACGCACTAAACCCATAAATTAAAAGCTGATAATAAAAATTTGATTTAAGCAGGATTTCTTTCGAGACCGTAGACCGATATTTTACTTAAATCTCATTTGGATGTTGTTGTTTGTGTGTGAAAAGGTACGTTGTGAATATTGTGTGTGAAAAGGCACGTTGTGAATAAAGTGCAATAATAATTAATAAAAATGAGTGGAAAATTAAGTGGTGCACAAAGACGTAAAATCAAAAGAGACAAAACCGAAAAGCAAGACGAATTTTTACAAAAAGTACCTAAATTGGACAGTTTTTTTCAAAAAGATACAAAAGAACCAGAAAAGGTCGATGGTGAGTCAAAAATGGTTTATAGGTTGTAAATATAATTAAATATTGCCTTTATTCAGTATTGCAAGTTAGTAGTAGTTATTCTAATACTATCAAAATATCCGCCTTTACAGAAGGCCCATCGACATCGGAACATTCGGCTTTAATGGGTAACATTATTATTTTTCTTACTTTAATAATAAATATAACTAAATTATTAATTTAATTTTTATTAATAAATTAATAAATATCCGCAGAAACTGAAACGCCGGTGACATTCACATCACCCTCATTGCCGATTGGGGATGGTAAGATATAGAAACCACTACCATCGTTATCTTTTTTTTGTTTGTTTTGTAGTAGAACCCAAAATTGAAGCCGAATTTAGGGAAATTTCTAAACTAAGTTTCGACCCAGCTAAATGGACTGCAGATAACTTAAGTGTTGTAACTGATTTCGTAATAAAAAATCCAATTAAACAGAATCTAGATAAACTTAATTTTGAAAATTCTAAAAGAATATATGATACACGAAACCGTTATTGTTCAAAATCTATGTTTTTTTTCCACATTAATTAATGGTGAAATTTTTCGCCGTGAATGGCTAATTTATTCTGTCTCAGAAAATTCTTTATTTTGTTTACCCTGTAAATTGTTTGGGAAAATGACATCTGCCTTTATAACTGGTTTTACTGATTGGAAAAATCCTGACAGAATTGCGGGACATGAACGGTCCATTGAACATAGAGCAAATGTGCAAATATATGTCAATAGATGTAACCAATTAGGCAAAATTGATGAAAAACTTCACCAACAATATTTAACTGAAAAACAATATTGGATTAACGTCTTGAAGCGTATTGTGGCAACAATAAAATTTCTTTCAAGTCGCGGGTTACCTTTAGAGGAAAAACTGAAATTTTAGGAAAACTAATAATGGAAATTATTTGGGGGCTCTTGAATTAATTTCAGAATTTGATCCTTTTTTAAATGAGCATTTAAAAAAATTTGGAAACAAAGGGAAAGGAAGGGTGTCCTATTTATCATCAACCATTTGTGACGAATTTATAAAAATTATGGGAAGCAAAGTTAAAACTTACATAGGACAGGAAGCAAAAAAAATGAAATATTTTTCTATTAGTGTTGACTCTACTCCTGATATTGCACACACTGACCAACTAACATTCATTTTGCGTTATGTTTCAGAAAATGGGCTTCCTGTTGAAAGATTTATATCATTTATCGAAAATGTAGGTCACAAAGCTGCAGATATGGAAGTAGCTATTTTGCAAACTCTTGAAAATTTGTCTTTGGAAATTATAAACTGTCGTGGTCAAAGTTACGATAACGCTAGTAATATGTCGGGAAAATATTATGGACTACAAGCCAGAATCTTGAAACATAACCCACTAGCTATTTTCATTCCGTGTGCGGCACATAGTTTAAATCTAGTTGGTACTTGTGCAGCAGAATGCTGTGAAACTGCCACCCGATTCTTTATGTTTGTTGAAAAGCTTTACAATTTTTTTTCTGCTTCTAACAGTAGATGGCAAGTTATGAGTGAAATTTTGGCAAAAGAAAGTCTTACAGTTGTTAAAAAACTATCGGTCACAAGGTGGTCAGCGAGAGCGGACGCTTGCAAAGCCCTTTGCCAGGGATTCATACCTTTAAAAACTGCTTTAGAACAAATTGCAAATGATCCCATTCAAAAGTCGTCCACAAAAACTGAAGCAAAAGGATTAATTAAAAAATTTTCAGAATTAGAAACTGGCATTATGTCAATTTTTTGGAATCATATTTTACAGAATTTCAATAAAACGAGTAAGTCACTTCAAAGAGATGATATAAATATTCTAAGTGCTTTAAATTTATATGAATCATTATTAAACTTTATCGTTAGTTTACGTGATCAGTTTGATTACTTTGAAACTGCAGGTAAAGAACTTTGCAAAATGATTTATATAAATTTGATTTAAACAGGACTAAAATACGGAAAACCCATACAGATGAGAGCGACACACCAGATACAGTATTTAATGGGTATAATAATATGCGAGTTAAAACATTTTTATGTCATTATAGATACGATTGTTGGAGAGTTAATAAAACGGAAAAATGCTTTTAATATAATATCTAAAAATTTCGGATTCTTATCTAATTTTATTAATATGGAAGATAATGTTATTGTTGAGAATGCAAAAAATCTAATTTCTCATTATCCACAAGATTTAGATGAAACGTTTAGCCAAGAATGCATTCAGTTTAAATATTTTATTAAAAGCATTTTTCCGGAAAATTGTTGAAATTGTTAATATGCTAAAATTAATTCGCAAAGAAAAATTAGTTTCCACGTTTCCTAATATGGACATTACTTTACGTATTTTTTTATGTTTACCAGCAACAAACTGTGCTGGTGAAAGATCTTTTCGACTCTCAAAAGAGTCAAAACTTTAAGAAGCAATTTGGGACAGGAAAATTAGTTGATTTATCTATTTTGGCAATTGAATCTGACCTTATTCAAAATTTTTGCTTTGATGATATTATCCAAGAATTTGCTTCAACAAAGTGCCGAAAGATCACTTTTAAATTTTATGTCTCACCATTTTTAAATGTATAGTTTAAATGTCTATTTACTATATATATGTATATGTATGTATGTATTTTATTGTTTTATAGTATTGTAAACGTCAAATTACTTTTAAGAAACCCTCACACGTTGGGAGTCGTGGTTTTTGTTTAAATAATAAATTATTTTGTTGTTTTTGTATTGGTTTTTATTTTAAAATTGTTTTAAATAATTCTTAGAATTGTTTCTAAATTAGAAGCGACAAATACTGTAAGGTACTTAAATGAAAGGGGCTCCTTATAATTTGTGGCCTAGGGCGCTTAATTTGGTTAATCCGCCTCTAGTTATGATGTACAGGATGTTTTTAATACTACCGCATAACAATAACCACTTAAAACTCAAATAATTTGCTTAACTTGTATTTGTGTACTTCTGTTGAAGTTAAAACTATAATTACCTTTTAGTTGGTATTAGGTTACCAACCCCCAACTCCTGATAGTTTTGATATATTTTAACAATTCTGCATAGTTTAAGAATTTATGATTTATCGAAATCTACGTTACCTGCCAAATACTGTAAAATGAACATTATCTCCGTAAACCATTTTTATTATTGTATAAGTCAATTCAGCTTTAAATATTAACCTTAATAAAATTTTTTGAATACAATAACAGAAATGTGGTCATAACTCCATCCAAGGTTTTAGATCAGCCGAATCACGCCTGCAGGACATGAATCATCAACAACCATTATTTGTTACAGCAAAACCGATCACACTGTAAACATTACAACATTGTTAAATAAATTCTAAAAATAATGATTTTTAGAAATTATAGTACCAATTATTAGAGCGATTTGTATCACAGTCTTAGTTAACAGGTTAATAAAGTTAGTAAAGTGTGGTCGATTTTTGATGTACCAAATAACGGTTGCTGTTGTTAAACATTAGTAAATTGTGACCGGCAAGCGTGATCTCGACTGACTAGAGTTCAGGTTACTGGTCATAAGCACATTTCTGTTTATTTTACTTTGTGAAACGAAAAATCTGAATGAAATTTTGTCTTTAAAAACGTAATTAAATAATAAGTTATAATTTTTTTTAAATGTGATATCTTTTAAATTGTTTTAATGGTTAAAAATTGGTTTATAAGGCCATCTATTTAAAACATGATGTTTGTATAAAAAATAGAATTTTTGTGTTCAACTAATGCAAAGAGGAAAATGTTGTTTGTTGACAGTTACAGCATGTAACAACAATTTTCGTAATTAAAGTTAAATGTACAGATATTGAGATGTTATAAGAAAATCATATCTTACTTTAAACATGATTTGGTTTAGCACCATGAAATACAAAGGTCTCACCTGTTAGTATTCAATATTATTTAATTAATTCATTATATTATTTTTTTATTAATTATAGATCAATAAAGTATTAAATATTTTTGGTAACTAGGTAGGTAATAGATTCTCCATTGACGTCAACAGTATTTTTTTCTTCGTTTATGTAAAACTATAACAAATATTAAAACTATATTACCATTTTCAAGAAATTTTCAGGAACGTTCTTTTAATTCTACATATTTTTGAAAGTTAGTTTTTTAAACATAACAACGAACCGAAAGTCAAACAGAACGACAAACGATCTTTTATGATTTCCACAATCCGAACAACAAACGGAACGTTTGTGCTGTTCCCATAATTATTTTCAGTAGTTTTCAGTTCATATATATTTATTATTGAGAAGAGAAAATTGCGGAAAACAAGAAGATAGTGCCAACCAAATTTTTACGCACAAAGAAGAGTAAAAATTATAATTTACTTCGCTTTTTTTTTTTATTTTGGAAATTTCCGCCCAAATGATGCTAATAGGGACATCATTTTTTCTTGCATTCTTAAACACTGATTAATTTAAAACATTTTTCTTCTGTCAACTCCATAATATTACCTAAAACACAACAAACCCACAAAAGGGAGGACAAAAATAAATAATTTAATTCTCCCGCATAAGTTTGTTCGCCGTTTTGTTTAGATTCGTCCAAACCTGCAAACGCATTCGCGCGCATTTTCTTTGATGTCGGAGAAAAACCGACAAGTTGCGGAACGCCGCAAACCGTTGGTGGAACAATCAGGACTTGCGAATCTGTTCTAAAATTCGTACGTAGCACCGTCCAAATTAATGTTCCGATTGCCGTTCGGTTCGTTGTTCTGTTTGTTCCTCGGTTTGTTGTTCAGGTGTGTACGAAGCTTTACAATAAGCATATTAATATGAACTATATCTTATGAAAGGAGAGTTATGTAACTATAATTAACGACTTAACGTTACGTTAGTAGATTCCATTTACTATTTACACATATTTTCTTGGAACATTCGATAATTAACTATCGGGATATGATGACCCTATACTTCGCAGGTTGTGCGCAACTGGATACAAGCAAATAACTTGGAGCTGTTACCCTGGCCAGCAAAAGCCCAGATTTTAACATTATCGAAAATGTTTGGGCTCGAATACTTGCTGTTATCCGAAGACAACAAGGGCCAAATTTTATACCAGTAAACCGTAATGCACTAATTGCAGCCATTGATACCGCATGGGAAACGATTAATATTAATTATATTGATACCTTGATAGCGTCAATGAGCAGACGCCTCCAAGAATGTATCAATAATAATGGAGGTCACACCCATTATTGATTTCTTATATTTATTTATATAGTAATACCTTTATTTAAAAAAAAGTTTTCATTTAATTTTAAACTATAACTTGGTATCTTAATTATAATTATGTAATAAATTCTTGTCAAAAACTAAATATATACGTTGACAATAAGAATTGCCTTAGTTTTTATTTTCACTTTTTATATTAACTACAGAAAAAAATGAAACGTCATAAAATATACATTTTGTAAGGACTAAATATTATGAATAGAGAGTTTAATGTTTTTTTAATAACTTACAATAATTAGTAGGTTAGATTTATTTAAAAATAAGTAATAATCAGTCAACCCAAATAACCATGTTTAGTTTTTGATTTAATTTAAAAGTTATTGCTTGTAGACGTTTTTTAAATCAAAATTATTTCTAATTTTATTTTGTAAACATTTCCTAAACAAAATTTTGATTCGATAATTAATCGAGCTATGGTGTTTAATTAGCGATACCTTCAAATATATTCTTTAAAGAAAAAAATTAAGTAAGCAACGTAAATTACCTATTTTCTAAAACGTGCTTAGTGTAATGATTCATTCTACAGTCCTTCTATAAGATAACCCCTGCTGAGACTACCTGCTGTTAGAATTGTAAATGATACCCTTAAGCCCGCTTCACAATGTGCAAACTTTTGTTTACAGAAATTGTGGTGTCCAAGTTTTAAATTTCATGAGTGTACGTGATTTGTGCTAAGCAAACGCAAATTTTATATAATTTTTTTAACAATATAATTAAATTACAATCGTGCACCGCCTTCTAAATATTAGTATTTTTAAAAGATAACATGATGATACATTTTATTAATTTTTAAATAGCTAATTGTGAATAAAAGAGTATACAAACCTCGGCAAAATTAGTTTCATTCCGCCTCGGTATGTAATGTACCATTGTTTAGGTCTTTTATTCACCTAGCTATTAAAAGGGTGTTGATTTTTTTCCAATTAAAACAGTCATTCGTATTTGTAAATGTGGTATGTGTAAAAAAGATATAAATACTGGGTAAATCACCATCAACGGGACGAAGACAGAAACAGTAAATTTTTATTTTGATACTGATAAATATTACATTTTAAAATTATTTTAAAATAAACAGTATGCCTCTAAAAAGTGTGGCGCATCAAACTTATATTTTCTGTTATGGGATACTTATGTATATTATTGCGTTTTTTAATTGATCGTAAAAAATAAGGTATACTTTCATTAAGTTTCTTATACCAAAATACAGAGTGTTCTGAGTTACGTCTACCTTTCTCAAAATATGGAGTATTAAAAAATTCAATATCTTCTAATCTAACAAATCATAA
The DNA here is from genome assembly GCA_030710515.1 of Abscondita cerata. Lineage (NCBI taxonomy): Eukaryota > Metazoa > Arthropoda > Insecta > Coleoptera > Lampyridae > Abscondita > Abscondita cerata. Next base: position 59,967 of record JALBCR010002402.1, on the reverse strand, counting down.
CAAATTTACTATTAAGTCTGTTGGAAATATAATGAACATGTGCTAAATATTATTAGTAGGATATTATAGTAAAAAACTCTTATTTGAAGATAAAACGTGAAAATAAAATCAAGAATGGAAAAATCTATGTAGCTTATCCACTCTTTTGGACCGACAGATTATGCTCAAAATCGAATCAGGTTTGCGCTATTATAAATAGGACTCATACTCAAAGTTTCATAAAAACCGAACCCGTGGTTTCCTCGATATCTCCTCCCGGCCGCCCGTCCACCAGACAAAATATTTTTCTTTGTTTCAGAATAACATACTAACTCTAATTCGTCAGAAAAAATTTTAAAAAATGGAGATGTTAAAATTTTGGGTTTGGAATTTATAAAATGTAGACTAATAACAATTGCGTGCATCTCACGTTGAAGTTACATTTTATTTTTACTTAATATGAGATAATTTAATGTAAGTAAACGCCTTTTACGTTTGTAACTCTTTTGAATTGATTTATTTTGCTCATAATTATTTTGGATACCTAAGTTAAAAATTTAAATTAAATCAATGATACGTATGTTCCCGCTGGGGACTCTACCATCAATGGGAGCTTAGCCCAGCGGTAGAAGCGTCAATTTAACAAAATCGTTGACGGAGAAAGATTATTGCATCGGGTCAATTTAAAAAGGTTAATTAAGACTACAACAACGTGATCATAACATACATAGTTGTTTTATTGCAGACACGTTGTTGCTACGCATTAATATTTTTATGTTAACACAGCTACAACGTTGGGAATATGTTACACAAAGAAGTTAAATTAACATTATCACAATGTTTATTTTAAATGTAACAATTGTTAACATTTTTTTACCTTTGACATAATCTGTTATATCAAAATTTAATAAACGTTGAAGTGCTTTAAATGGAAACGTTACAATGTAACATTATGATGTTAAAGTTTCGTTTATGTAATGTTTTTATGTTTAGTGGGTATACAGTTCATGTCCAACAAAAAAGGTCGTCATATAAATGGGTGTCCGATTTTCAATTGTTATGGATATTTATGTTTTTTCTTAATTTTTTGCATATAACGCGTGTTTGAATGTTCCAAAGTCGTCTTTGCGTTGGCATGCATTTGTCTTATGTTATCACATTTTTAGAAAATAAAGTACCTACATGAAAAGATATTTTTTCTACCACTTTCTTTTCTAAATATAAATATTAAAATACAGAAAACAATTACTTAAAAATAATTTATAATCCTCGTCATTACAATAACTAACAAATCTACATCGAGGACTTATCGGATTTGGCTCATAAAATACCCAAGAAACCCATATTTAATTGAGGTCGGTTGGCATAATTAATTTTAGAGTGTAGTTTTCATCAGACTACTACATCACTATTCTTCAGCAAAAGTTAAGAACAAACCTAATAAACTGAAGATATGATTTAATTTTATAAATAAAATGACAAACGTAATCTTAAAACCAATGTCTTTATTTTTTTGTTTTCTTTAATATAATACAATCGCTTGGTCGAGATATCGGTGAAAAAATATATTATATGTTATAAGATAGTCATACAATTATGAATCTTTCAATGTAGATAAATATTTAAAAATTAATGAAAAATGCATAATATATCTAATACTTCTATTGATACATTTAATAATATATTTCAAAAAATGTGCGGTAATTACCCCATTTTAAGTCACTCTATTTATATTGTGCGCAATGCAAGTATAAGTTAAGAGTAGAAAGTTCCTCCACAAACTTTACAACCACTTTTGATAACTGGTCCGTTCAAAACTCGTTTTTGCTTTGTTTCTTGTCTAGTAACATGATCAAGAAGCTCTTTAGTTATTCTAGTCGTCATCCACTCTGCCAATTTTTTAAGAAGCATATGATCAATGCGGCCACCACAAACAAAAAGATCAATACATTTTTCCATCCAATACAATAATCTCTTAGAAGTGTCAATTAGCCATGGAGAATATTTCATTTCATCTTTACGTTCCTGGTAGTGTTGTTCATAGATTTCAACTTGGTTTCTCAAAAACCGAAGAAGCAATTGGAAAACTCGTAGGATGGGGTTATAGTTATTTTCGTATTTCACAATTGTTAAAACATCAAAATGTCTTTTAACGAAATAATCAAGTAATGCTTCATATATTTGAATAAGTTTTCTTTGCATAGGATCCGAAAAATCTTTCAACATTATTATGACAGTATCCCAAAAACCGTACTGTGATATAGATGTTCCATACTTAATTGTTAATGTTAAGGTTGAAAGTTTCAAAACACTTTCAAAAAGTTTGAATGTTGATTTTAACTCTTGCGTAGTAGCAGTTGCAGGAGTAGAAGGTAAATCAAGAAGATACTGTGACTTTTGAGAAGTCGGCATTACTACGAGTTCATTTACATCAACAACGACTCCGTTTAAAGTAATTTCACCATTTTTTGCCGCAAATTTTATGCCTGCTCGATTAAATGATTTATTATTGCGGGTGAGTATCGAAATAACTTCTTTGGGGCTGTCATACTTTGAAAGAGTCGCTATAACTTCGGCTCTACTAGTTTGAACACTACCGGTTTGTCGATTAGTTTCTTTTAATAATTCGTCGAACATTTTCCTGTAAAAAAAGACAACACAATATGCATTATATTAGAGTTGTTTGGATTACCTTTGTCTGTTACTCGATAAGGAATCTCGATATTTTTGTAATGAATTGAGCTGAGCCTCTTCAATTATTGTATTGGCGGATCGAAAATTGTATACCGCATTTCCAAAAAATAAAACTGAAGAAGATAATTGTACTATTGCCAATGCAGAAACTTCCCCATTCTTTCTCCAACTATCGAATATGTCATAGGACGAATTCGCAATACCAACTGCACCAACTCCGCATTAGTAACCGTTAGAATGTTAATGGTTACCTTAGCACCCTACCACAATAAATGCTAAAATTTACCCAAATCGTTTAAATTGCAAACCTGTCCTATATTAATGCCTCTTGCTGCCAAATTAGACAAAAGGCCAGTTGCTCCAGCTCCTACAAAACCTAATGATCCGGCTACAATATTTATGTACGCTCCACGAGCTTCAGAATTTAGAAAACTCATAGTCTAAAATAATGTATTGAGGTGTAATCGAAACGGTAACAAATATGCATTACTTCTTCGTGTTGTGCCCTATCCGCAAGCTTCACCGCACTTCGTACGATTCCATATATACCTACCCCAGCCCCAGTTACTGCGGCTACAGTTAACGCAACTGGCGCGATTGTTATTGCCGGAATAGCCGCCGCAACAAATACGACGCCGGAACCAATTCCGGCTACAGAAGAAGCAACATCAGTTCCTGTTAATATTGCACGTCCAACACTACATGAGGGTGACGAGAGCTTTTCCAACACTACCTCGTCCATGTCATTACCAAAGTATCTCCCTTCTTTAGGCAAAACCATTACGCATTTATGCAATTTATTGTTCGTTAAATAATCATTCCAAGTAAAATATACACGATCATCATGATCAATAAAGATTCTACAGGGATCCACTTCACTTTTGCACTTTCGTATTACAAAAATAGGAAGAGGCATTATGTCAATGTAAGAGTCATAATTCGGATATTTCTTTGATCGTTTCTTTTTCACCTTATCCAGGGGTTCCAGACAATTATAAATAAAAGATACAACTACACGATCTCGCCATTTGGAAAACTTATCTAAAAATACATCTTTAATTATTCATTTTTAATTTCATTTATGATGACTTTGAATTCAAAAGAAACTAAACCATTTTGAATTTTCAGTAAAGTAAACTTTGTTACTTCTAACTTCAAGGTGAGGTATTGAACATAAAACTCACTATTAAATTCCATTATTTTTTCGTATGTTGTATCTATACTTTGTTTTTGTTTTTCGTTATACTCCTCTGCAGAAGGAGGTCCATATTTAGCAAATCCAATTTTAGCTTTTAAGTAAGTGTGTTGATCTGCTTCAAAACTGTCATAGTTTCGATCTCCTAACTGATCGAACATCATTTGTTGAAACTCTCGAGATCTGCAAATATTTTCTATATATCAAACAATAAGCAGTAAGAACAAAACTTACCCAATAGATTTATTCTCTTTCTGAACGACGCGACTTTGATGTGTATTCTTCACCTCCTGATTAAATCTAAATTCAATTTCTTCCAGTAAAGTTTCTAGTTCTCTCATATCGTAATTTCCACGAGCAATAGTAAAAATGTCAAAAATTTTTCGAAAGGGTACAGAATGATCAATGCGGACAAATTCAAACAAAATTTTGAATAACGTACAACTTTATATTACATTGCAATTTCCTTTAATTTAAAAGTGTGCACTTCTGAAATTAAAGAACAATTTAGTGATAATTATAATTAATAATTTTAACCATAGGTACTTACGTTTTTTTGCGTAAATTTATATTTTATTTATAACCGTATTGTTAGTAGCATATGACAATTCACATATGTTGCTTCCATTAATGAACGAAGGATTATATAAATCTGTATTGAATTTACGATTATTCTTATCTTATTTTTATATTTCTTTAAACGCAATTTATCATTACTATTTTCGGGTTTGGGTTAGTTTTTGCTCGAACAAAGAATTCCTTCATAACCACATATAACAACCAACAATAACTGTTTTTCTTTGAACAAATTCACTATGCATTTAAAATATATTTATCTCACACATAGCAATTTACATACTTTTTTTGTAGTGGTTACTGGATACTGAATCCATTTATGATTTAATTTTTTTTTAATTTTATATTTTGTCATTTTCTCGCGTATTTAAAATTTATTTTATTATATAAATAATTGCATTTATCGGTTTATGTTTTTTTATATAGCAAATATAGGTATAATTGTGTGGGCATTGGTTCCTTCTTTTTATTTTGACGTCTCGACTGTTTCTTCTCCCTCAAGTTTTTATTTCTCTTTTCCGTAGTAGTAGTTTAATTAGTGTAGGTCCTGATCATCGGGATGGTTGACCTACTGGCCCCTAAAACTCTTTACAACCAACCCCCATCTACAATGCAGTTTGGCCGGAACTTGAACCTCTTATAGAAATTGATTACAGGTAATTCATATATTTGAATAACGTCACGATTGAAATTTTTGGCGCCCAACGTGGAGACCGAAGGGGAGAATTTCTTTTGTGTGTCGCATAGTTAGATCGGTTTGGTACATTTTTATTGTTTGATTATTTTTGTTATTGATATACAAGGTGGGGTACTACCAACGAATTATTCTGTAGCATTAAAACGACAAAAATAATGTAAGAAATTTTAAGACATACATATATTGAGATTATTTGAAACCACATTTTAAAAATATTATAAATTATACAGAATGCTCCAGAAACATATCATAGCTGGGTTATTTTAAATAGATCATCCTGTATTTTTGTCTATATTTAAATTGTACGATAAAAATAATGTATGTTTGTTAATATGTTCCTATACCTACTTACTTCCGTTTCGGAGATAAATCTATTTTACAATAACTTCAAAATAAATAAGAACAAACCATTTTGTCTTACATCACCTTACTAAGAGCTTTCATTATCCTTTTGCAATATTTACTTCTATGTTATGATGTACAGGATGTTTTTAATACTACCGCATAACAATAACCACTTAAAACTCAAATAACTTGCTTAACTTGTATTTGTGTACTCTGTTGAAAGTTGAAACTATAATTACCTTTCAGTTGGTATTAGGGTTACCAACCCCTAACTCTGATAGTTTTTGATATATTTTAAAATTTGCTAGTTTAAGAATTTGCTATTTACTGAAATCTACGTTACCTGCCAAATACTGTAAAATGAACATTATCTTGCAACCATTTTTATTGTATAAGTCAATTCAGCTTTAAATATTAACCTTGATAAAAATTTTTTGAACACAATAACAGAAATGTGGTCATAACTTATCCAAGGCTCTCAGAATCAGCCGAATCACGCCCGCAGGTCATGAACAACAACAACCATTATTTGTTACAGCAAAAACCGATCACACTGTAAACATTGGCAACATTGTTAAATAAATTCTAAAAATAATGGTTTTAGAAATTATAGTACCACTATTAGAGCGATTTGTATCACAGTCTTAGTTAACAGGTTAATAAAGTTAGTAAAGTGTGGTCGATTTTTGATGTACCAAATAACGGTTGCTGTTGTTAAACATTAGTAAATTGTGACCGGCAAGCGTGATTCGACTGACTAGAGCTCAGGTTACTGGTCATAAGCACATTTCTGTTTATTTTACTTTATGAAACGAAAAAACTGAATGAAATTTTTAATCTTTAAAAACGTAATTAAATAATAAGTTATAATTTTTTTTTAATGTGATATCTTTTAAATTGTTTTAATGGTTAAAAATTTGTTTATAAGGCCATCATTTAAAACATACGTTTGTACAAAAATAAACTTTTGTGTTCAGCTAATGCAAAGAGAAAATGTTGTTTTTTCACAGTTACAGTATTTAACAAACAATTTTCGTAATTGAAGTTAAATGTACAGATATTGAGATGTTATAAGAAAATCATATCTTACTTTTAAACATGATTTGGTTTAGCACCCATAAAATACAGCGTCTCACTCGTTATATTCAATATTATTTAATTAATTCATTATATTATTTTTTATTAATTATAGATCAATAAAGTATTAAATATTTTTGGTAACTAGGTAGGTAATAGGATTCTCCATTGACGTCAACAGTGTTTATTTTTTTTCTTCGTTTATGTAAAAACTATAACAAATATTCAAAAACTATATTACCATTTTCAAGAAATTTTCAGGAACGTTCTTTTAATTTACATATTTTTGAAAGTTAGTTTTTTCACTTTGTAGTATGGAAAGACAAATATTATTTTAATGACATTGTTTACGCGTTTTACGTAAAATTTAGAGTATAAATAGCATGTGATAGCACTTGAAAAACCATACGTTTGCGAATTCAATATTCCAAGCATCTTGGTGAGTACCTAATACAATTTTTTTATTTATGAAAATATAAATGTGTGATGATTGCGTTTGTTCTGTTATTCTTCCTTTAAACGTTAATATTCTGTTTGCTTGTTGTATGCTACAATTTCATAGATGGTAGAAATGAATAATCGTCATCAACATAAGAAAACTCTTCGTTTGAGTAACAGTATTGCAGAAAGAAAATTTTGCATCGCAGTATCCGTAGATGATCTCTAGCGTTCGAATGTCCGATGCTTGTAGTACACCATTCGTAGATGAATAATTCTATCGATTATGTGACAGCTGTTTAGAGATGAGATTTTATATTTTGTGAAATAATTTTATATTGTATGTAAAGTTGAAAATATATTTTTATTCACAATTAGTTTGTTACGGTTTTATTTTCAAAGGTAGAACGTAGAGCCTTCTTAAAACGTGTGTCGTGTGTAGCATGTTACGACGAAAGTCGAATTTGCCGCGCATGTTGCTAATTTTCTATTGGTGGAAATAAAATTCGACAAAAGTTCCAAGACGAACAGCAGACATTTTCTATCTTTCTACACCGGTGTCTTTGGCGTGTCTCTTGAAGTTACAATTTTATTCATAAATTACTACTGTGTGATTCAAGATTTCCAAGTCGAATTGGTGTTAAAATTTAAATCCGGCCGAATTCACAGTGAGTATATCTTGCTTTCTTTTCTTTCGTGGTTATGTCAGTTCTAATTACGACGTATGCTTTTAGCACGTTGCGTTGACCTTATGTTCTCATCGTGTATTACGCCTGGGTAACTCCTGGGAGTGCTGGAATGGCTTATTAAGAACCTTTCCCTATAAAATTAACGACTACCACGGTTTCCCATTCAGTTAAGCTACAAATAACCGGTGGACACTACGGTCTGCAAAGGTCGTTCATGCTGCATAATTTCTACTTCGAGGGAACATATCGCCTTCCGTTCTTCGCTACATACCTCCCTAAGTGTGTCTTGGAGACATCTCTACAGAATATAAGTTTAATATTAATAAATTTTAGTGTAAACATTGACACGTGTGAATAGTATCAACTAAGAAAAATGCCAACAGTTAACTGTAATGACGTGTGTGTTAGTGCAAAACGCTATCTAAGCGATAGCTTTAATGCTTGTAACACACATTACCGATAAGTTCTAAGTTTTAATGTTTAAGTAACCTATTCAATAATAATGCGTATGAAGTTCACGTACATGTGAAATAAAACGGTTTGATCTCTAGTATTTAAGCAAATTTTTATTCGGGGTATGCTCCACAACCGACGTTTGGTTTTTTTTATCCAGCTGTATTGAATTGTCTGTTTGTCTCTCTGATTTGTGTTCGATTTAGCGTATTAGACCTTAAGTAAAACCTGTTGATCTCCTATTGGTCGGTTTTATTTCTTCGTATTACCCAACAGGTAGCGCCTTGTTAGGCAGCAGTCTATTTCTTTACAGTTCTTTAAGGAACCCCCACTTACCGACGAAGCCGGGCGCTGCTGTTCCAACTACTATAAATACTGGATCCTCCACGAATTTAGTGCGCTACGTCGAGCCAAATTCCCTTACTTTTTCTCTCTAGGTTATACCGCTACAGTCGTCGCTTTCTTCCGTTATTTGTAAACAACAACCGTTCCAAGTTAGTAACATACAGGTTTTTGAACCTTGTAAAAGTTGGAAAGTGAGAAATTTCAAGGATACATTGCAAAAAGGTAAAAACACTCGTCAGTAATGACTAACAATCGGTCCAAAAGTAGCCACTTTCCAACCTATCTCGGCGCCACTGTCGTACAAACTACACGTTCATGAAAACACTTCCGCTACAATTGCTGATATTTGACACTTCAAACCTGATTTTATAGGTTACACTAACCAACTAAATGTCAATATTTAAAAATTATGCGATGATCGGTAACAGAAAATTCTACGTTACCCACTAACAGTAGGTACTACTCCAGCATTCTAACGGTTGTGGGGGGGAACTATTTTTTATACCAAACTATAAAAGCTTACACATTTAAAAGTAGGTACACTCATGAAATTTAAAACTTGGACACCACAATTTCTGTAAACAAAAGTTTGCACATTGTGAAGCGGGCTTAAGGGTATCATTTACAATTCTAACAGCAGGTAGTCTCAGCAGGGGTTATCTTATAGCAGGACTGTAGAATGAATCATTACACTAAGCACGTTTTAGAAAATAGGTAATTTACGTTGCTTACTTAATTTTTTCTTTAAAGAATATATTTGAAGGTATCGCTAATTAAACACCATAGCTCGATTAATTATCGAATCAAAATTTTGTTTAGGAAATGTTTACAAAATAAAATTAGAAATAATTTTGATTTAAAAACGTCTACAAGCAATAACTTTTAAATTAAACTAAGGCAATTCTTATTATCAACGTATATATTTAGTATTTTGACAAGAATTTATTACATAATTATAATTAAAATACCAAGTTATAGTTTAAAATTAAATGAAAACGTTTTTTTTTAAATAAAGGTATTACTATATAAATAAATATAAGAAATCAATAATGGGTGTGACCTCCATTATTATTGATACATTCTTGGAGGCGTCTGCTCATTGACGCTATCAAGGTATCAATATAATTAATATTAATCGTTTCCCATGCGGTATCAATGGCTGCAATTAGTGCATTACGGTTTACTGGTATAAAATTTGGCCCTTGTTGTCTTCGGATAACAGCAAGTATTCGAGCCCAAACATTTTCGATAATGTTAAAATCTGGGCTTTTTGCTGGCCAGGGTAACAGCTCCAAGTTATTTTCTGTATCCAATTGCGCACAACCCGCGAAGTATGAATAGGGGCGTTGTCCTTTAACAACAAAAATACATTATGAAAATGTTAATTCAACAGATCCCGAACTATTTTTGGAGAAAGTATAGTGAAATAAGAATACTTACTTGTTGGAAAATATAATCTTCGTCTGGATAAAACACTTCGACTGAAGGTTTCATAATAGTTTCCAAAATATCTAAATACGCAGCAGAATCAAGACGTCCATCGATAGCCCAACAAACTCCTGGACCCCGCGCGCTAACCCAACCCCACACATTCACAGAAAAATAACCACTTCGTTTTTTAGGACATATGTGATTATTTTCGTAACGAGTTCCTTCCATTCTAAAAACTTTTAGTGGTCCATCGTTGCGGCTATTGAACGTTTTTTCGTCGCTAAAAATCACTCGATTCCAAAATTCCAAAGGTTCGTTCACATATCGCCTTGCAAATTCCAGACGACGTCTCATATTTTCGTCACTGAGAACTTCTTTCGCAGCAGCATTATACTTCTTTATTCCCATCTCCTTTAATCTTTTTGTGCAGTTATACGGCATCCGGGAAAATGTGTATCTGCTATAGCCCTGAGTATGTAGCAAATGGTTGTTCTGTTACGTAATGAAACAACTCGAGATCTTGAGCACGTGTAGATACTTTAGGTCTACCACTTCCGATGGCTCTTTCCAAAGTGTGTTCAAGATTCCATTTTACTCGGTAATGCCCTACGGTGCTTTTTGGTATATCTAACATACGTGAAATTTCACGCACGCTACGGCCCGCCGCTAATTCCGAAACAATCCGCGCTTTCAAATCAGCACCGAGATGAGGTGGCATTTTCACAACACTTGAAATTTTAAACTAAAATGGAATTTACATTTCTTACTTTATTTATTGGTTCACACTACCCTTCTCAAACAGTAGGTAATTGTTTATTTATTACATACTTCTAATGACCAATGTAACAACCCTTAGAGCAATATGACTCAAAGGAAGTAAATTAAACAAGCAAGGATATTCTATTGTTATTGAAACTTATTCATAAAGTAAAAGCCATTTCCTTATAATGCTAATGGACAGGATTTTCTTTTAAGTATTAAGATTACAATAGAGGACTTATAAACTTTCGAAAATATCTAATTATAAATATTTACACTGCAATTGCGCTTTTTTTAATAATTTCTTAGCAATAACATACACGTTCTTGGTTTTAAGTTGTCATAAATTTGATATGATATAAATTTGTGTTTCTAATATTACATCACAAACTAATCTTTATTCGCCAAAAATTGTTGCTTAAGTTGTAAAGCTTCGTACACACCTGAACAACAAACCGAGCAACAAACATAACAACGAACCGAAAGTCAAACAGAACGACAAACGATCTTTTATGATTTCCACAATCCGAACAACAAACGGAACGTTTGTGCTGTTCCCATAATTATTTTCAGTAGTTTTCAGTTCATATATATTTATTATTGAGAAGAGAAAATTGCGGAAAACAAGAAGATAGTGCCAACCAAATTTTTACGCACAAAGAAGAGTAAAAATTATAATTTACTTCGCTTTTTTTTATTTTGAAATTTCCCGCCCAAATGATGCTAATAGGGACATCATTTTTTCTTGCATTCTTAAACACTGATTAATTTAAAACATTTTTCTTCTGTCAACTCCATAATATTACCTAAAACACAACAAACCCACAAAAGGGAGGACAAAAATAAATAATTTAATTCTCCCGCATAAGTTTGTTCGCCGTTTTGTTTAGATTCGTCCAAACCTGCAAACGCATTCGCGCGCATTTTCTTTGATGTCGGAGAAAAACCGACAAGTTGCGGGAACGCCGCAAACCGTTCGTGGAACAATCAGGACTTGCGAATCTGTTCTAAAATTCGTACGTAGCACCGTCCAAATTAATGTTCCGATTGCCGTTCGGTTCGTTGTTCTGTTTGTTCCTCGGTTTGTTGTTCAGGTGTGTACGAAGCTTTACAATAAGCATATTAATATGAACTATATCTTATGAAAGGAGAGTTATGTAACTATAATTAACGACTTAACGTTACGTTAGTAGATTCCATTTACTATTTACACATATTTTCTTGGAACATTCGATAATTAACTATCGGGATATGATGACCCTATACTTCGCAGGTTGTGCGCAACTGGATACAAGCAAATAACTTGGAGCTGTTACCCTGGCCAGCAAAAAGCCCAGATTTTAACATTATCGAAAATGTTTGGGCTCGAATACTTGCTGTTATCCGAAGACAACAAGGGCCAAATTTTATACCAGTAAACCGTAATGCACTAATTGCAGCCATTGATACCGCATGGGAAACGATTAATATTAATTATATTGATACCTTGATAGCGTCAATGAGCAGACGCCTCCAAGAATGTATCAATAATAATGGAGGTCACACCCATTATTGATTTCTTATATTTATTTATATAGTAATACCTTTATTTAAAAAAAAGTTTTCATTTAATTTTAAACTATAACTTGGTATCTTAATTATAATTATGTAATAAATTCTTGTCAAAAACTAAATATATACGTTGACAATAAGAATTGCCTTAGTTTTTATTTTCACTTTTATATTAACTACAGAAAAAATGAAACGTCATAAAATATACATTTTGTAAGGACTAAATATTATGAATAGAGAGTTTAATGTTTTTTTTAATAACTTACAATAATTAGTAGGTTAGATTTATTTAAAAATAAGTAATAATCAGTCAACCCAAATAACCATGTTTAGTTTTTTGATTTAATTTAAAAGTTATTGCTTGTAGACGTTTTTTAAATCAAAATTATTTCTAATTTTATTTTGTAAACATTTCCTAAACAAAATTTTGATTCGATAATTAATCGAGCTATGGTGTTTAATTAGCGATACCTTCAAATATATTCTTTAAAGAAAAAATTAAGTAAGCAACGTAAATTACCTATTTTCTAAAACGTGCTTAGTGTAATGATTCATTCTACAGTCCTTCTATAAGATAACCCCTGCTGAGACTACCTGCTGTTAGAATTGTAAATGATATCCTTAAGCCCGCTTCACAATGTGCAAACTTTTGTTTACAGAAAATGTGGTGTCCAAGTTTTAAACTTCATGAGTGTACATCAAGAATGTCTTTTACTCATTTTATTTAATAAATAACTAAAACAGATACAGAATAAATCTTACGATATCCTTGTCATGACCAAAAATTTATAATGCAACCGTATATTTCTTTACGTTGTTGTATGGAGAAAAAATATGCCTTGCAAGAATACATCAAAAATATACAGGGTGTCATTTGAAAATAGTATCGTAACTTTTGCATATGCCAATATAATTTTGACTTATATAGTTCATCTAATGTGGTTTAACATGTCATACAGTTTATAGTACTTTTTCCTTAAAATAAAAAAAAAATTGAAATTAAAGAGCTGCGAACACCAAATGCAAATACTTTATTATTGCACAGCTACAGTTTAAAACAATATAAATTATATAATTTTCTGCATTTTTTAACCATTTGTGTGATTGGGTTCTAGTAAAAGCTTACGCTTACTTGATTTTTTGTCAAGATTTTTTATGTTTAAATAATTAATGCGGATTTACTTTACAAAATATTAGTTAATAATTTCAAAAGATAAATTTTGCCGTTATTTAATTTTTCTCCAGGTTTACGGATTGGTCATCTAAACTTCTTCATCTTATGAAGAGTGTGACGTCACACTCTATGAGTAGATGAGCCAGGAGTTTCTCTGACGAATGACAAAAAATGCACTTTGGGTTCGTCATCACACCTAACCTAGTGGGGTGTTTGCTAAGTGAGCAGCGGCCAGTGAGGAATCCCGTAAGAATTCAGAAGTTATTCCTACACATGGATAGACAATTATTAATTTCTTTCTTGGTGAAATTTCTTAGTAGAATTAGAATCTGTAATTGCATTAGACCTGGAAGTATTCTTTTTCTCCCTTCTTTTCTCGATGGGGAAAGTTTCTTGTATTGTGTGCTTGTCAATGCTATCAAAGGATTCCTGGCTGTCGCAATAATCGATAAATTAAAATTACTGTAGGACAAATCGAAACACAAAAGCACCAACACCGACTAATAAAGATATATAATATATAAAATATAAAACTACCTACTTCGCATTTATATTTATTTGAACATGTATGACACCGTTTGTTTTGATGTCGCCGCGCCGCGTCGCACGCTTTGATTTTTGAAAATACGTTTATTACGCCGACACGATGTTAGTGCTAGGTGAATAACGGACTTCCTGATCTACTCTTAACCCTTCGATAGTCGCGTGGCGGCTATTATGCTGGTATTCATAAACCTACCTCAAGTTACGTACTCAGTCGAGTAATACTCGAGCTTGAAGTAGGCCTTCAATATCGGTTCGTTTCATAAACCAAACTTCAGGGTGTTCTCGGTTGAGGCGAATCTTAAGCAAAGATTTTTAGGGAGTTTGGAGTTTTAAGGTTTGCACATTTACAAGTTAATGTCACTTCGCGCTTAAATAATAATATTTCTTCCAATAAACTTCTTGCATTTTTAGGTTTTGTAAAGGTAAGTTATTAAATGTGTTTGTTAATCACGCAATAACATTATTTAGTAAATAATTGCTTAAATAATATTAATTTTTTAGATGAATAAGATTTACACAGAAAGGAAGAAGGTACTCTTGGCCACCATATAAAATTTGCAAGTTGTTTAAAATAATAAATTTTTGTTTCAGGTGATACTACTACCACAAGGCGAAGTAAAAGAAGCGTTCCCGTAGTAGGAGCTGTATCAACAGAAAGAGACGCAAGAGTGGGAAAACTGAAAAAGCGACTCAGCAGCAGGAAGTGCTCTTCAACCTCCGAAAGCAATTATTAGAAGAGGAGATAAAAACAGCAAGGCATCTGACGTTAAAGGCGGCTGAAGAGCAAATAAAAGCTGTTGAAGAGCGAGAACTCACTAGGAAGAAATTAGAGGTCGAACTGCAAAAAGCCGAAGCGGAACGAGAGCTGGCTTTTTTAAAATTACAAGCTTTCAGAGAAAAAGAAAATATATAGTTTCGTAGTGAAAAATTATTCTTATTATTTTTTAGAGTTTTGTATTCATAATAGTAATTTAATAAATAATCAATATATTACATGAAATGTCTTATTATAAAATTTCTGCGAAAGTCTAACCCTCTTCCAACGTCATTAATAACATTTCTTGCAATTTGAACTTCTTCGTTAATGTTTTCTTCAAAACCTTCAATATCTGTTAAACCTACAAATGATTATGGTGAATCAAATAGTTATTGAGCAAATAATTTACTGTAGTACCTATATTAAATAAGACTGCTGTTGCACATATTATTGAAACTGTAGTGTCCAATTTAGTCATAAGACCACGCTGAAGACATGGAAACCTTTTTTCCATGTCCCAAACAATCTTTCCACAACATTTCTAGTAGCTATATGTGCTGTATTATAGCGTACTTCTGCTTCGTTACCTGTAACACAATTGATGTAATACAGGCTATGATGTAATATAAGTCGATTACCTGGATGGATCACTGGTGTGAGCAGGTAATGCCTGCAAGGATAACCGCTATCCCCTACTAACAACCCTGGAATATCGCCTCTTTCATATCTGACTCTAACAGAACTTCGATCAAATATTAAACTGTCGTGATTTGACCCTGGATGTCGCACGACAATATCCAGTATTTCTCTATTTGGACCTGACACCACCTATAAAATAAATGTATATGTTGAAGTTATTCAATAAATATACTATTACGTATTTACCTGAACATTTAAAGAAAAAAAACCTTTGCGATTGCGAAACACCTCCCCATGTACACCACCAGGATTTACTATTTTAATATGTGTACAATCAATGCATCCGGAAACATTTGGAAAGTTTGCCACTTCAAAAAATCTTCTACAATTATTTCGATACTCTTGCTGAGTAAGAGGAAACTTAACAAATTCGCCAAATCGCTGTGCAATTAAACTCGACACCTTTTTAATTATTCGGCTAATCTGCGGTTGACTAATGCCACGTAAATCGCCTGATACCATTTGAAAATTACAAGTAGCGTAAAATCGTAAACATACAAGTACTTGTAAAATGGGCAATATAGGTAAACCACGGTTATCAGGTTTTTCAAGACCTTCAATTACAAGTGGTAAAATTGTATTTATAACGGTATCTTTAGGAAAACGATAACGTTTTCGAAATTCGTGATCGTTATAAAATTGTAGGGGATTCTCGGCATCTCGGATGTATCTTCTTGGAGCGCGTTCTTCAATTTCCTCCTCAAAACATCAATATATTCTAAAAATTCATCTATTTCTTCTATTCTTTCCATTTTCACACAATAGTAAAGCAAAGCATATAATATAGGTTATGTAATCTTTGACAACTTGTCAAATGCGGGATACTCTTTGCGCATGCATTAAACAAAAACTTGTGCTCAAGTCACCAACGAAGGTGATTTAAGAATTATAGCGATTTAAGCATCGATGTGTACTCAAGGCGGTTTTATGAAATGCAAATCGGATACTTAAGCACGTTCTCGTGTTTGAGGTCGGTTTATGAATACCAGCATTAGACTCCGCCGATTTTACTTTTGTTTACGATTTTCTTATGCGCATGATTAAAGTACTGTGCCGTTACATACCTCTCGAGTTCTTAAGGTAAGTGTCCATTTGAGAGTTAACTCGCGCAAGTTACTCTCGATAGTCACCAAAAACAGTATCCATTTGAGATTAATTTGAAGAATTTGTACTGTCAGATAGAAAACTAAAAACTCGCCGACTGCTTACTCTCAGACATATCTGAAGAGAAAGCAAAAAAAGAAGAAAACATGTTGGATCAAACCATGGATTCAGAGAAGGTGGGAATTAGGAGCATGTTCCACACTAATTAGGGAACTTAAAATTGAAGATGCTCAACAATTTCGGAACTTTGTGCGTATGAGTGCAGCACAAGTGCAATTTATAATAGATTCAATTGGACCAGTAATTTTCAAAATGGATACAAAGTTAAGAAGAGCTATTTCTGTTTATGAACGCGTTATGGTTACATTGCGTTTTCTAGCCTCAGGTTTGAATTGAATTATTAACAGAATGAGAAAACTCATCTACTAAAATTGCAGGTGATTCCTACTCCAGTCTTCAGTATTTATTTCGTATTCCTAAATGTACAATTGGTAGGATAGTTAAGGAAGTAACGCGTGCCATTTACAAATGCTTAAGGAAAAGTATATAAAGGTAAAAATAAGATTCTGGGGTAATTATTTGTAGTTTTATTTTAAGTAAAACATTTTTACATTGTATTTTTAAGTGATATTCAGTTTTGTTATAAATCAGAATATGTAAATTCATTGACATAATCCCTTGCTGAGCGAGGAGCCAGACTTGACTCGAGTTCAGGTGAAAAAGCAGATGCAAATGCAGGAGAAGGCATCGGTGTAGAAACTGATGGTGTGCTTGAAGTACTGATGGTATTGTAGAGTTCCTCATCTGTAATGCGGACGATCACTTTACGAATTTCGCTTTTTAGCCTTGCTCTATTCAATTCTGATCTTAAAGTTCTTAACTCCAATGCAACATATTGACCAAATAGGTCAAATTCATCAGGTTCTTTCTGAAGGGTTTGTAAGGCACTTTCAAATAGTGCGTTATCATCGTCACGTTTGCGCTTCTTTGGTGGACGTGTTGTTTTTCAGTCAATTTTTCGTTTGAGTATATTCCTGAGTGTATTCCGATATTTCGTTGAAATCTAAAACAAACAAACAAAATATACATATTTTTACTTTATTAAAAATTAACGCAAAAAACTTTTTTACAGTTCCCAAGTTCCCCAGACGAGTGGTTAAGACATTCTGAAGCTTTTTACCAACGATGGAATTTTCCTCATTGTTTAGGCGCAATCGATGGTAAACATATTGTTATGCAATCTCCTAAACATAGTGGAAGTCATTATTACAACTATAAGGGAACATACAGCATTGTGCTGTTAGCTGTCGCCGATGCAGATTATAAATTTACTTATGTTGACGTTGGATGCAACGGTCGTATATCGGATGGAGGGGTTTTCCTAAACTGCTCATTAGGTAAAGGACTAGAGCGAGGTATTTTACATATACCTGATAGTGGACCTTTGCCTGGTAGAGAATTGCCTGTACCATATTGTTTTGTTACTGATGATGCGTTTGCCATGAAACCTTATATTTTGAAACCTTATCCATTTCGTAACCAACCTGCGCCAAATAGAATTTTTAATTATAGGCTCTCAGAGCTCGCCGTATCGTAGAAAATTCTTTGGTATAATTGCTAACAAGTTTCGAGTTCTTCGAAAACCTATGAATCTAGATCCGGAAACAGTGACAGATATTGTTCTGGCAATATGCACTCTGCACAATTTTTTATTAAGGGCACTAACACGTTCCAACTACCTACAATCAGGACTAGTTGATTCTGAAAACGAAGAAACTCGTCAAATAGTACCAGGTAGTTGGCGAGAAGAAAGCATTTCTAATAATGTTTTTTTTCACTAAATAGAGGTAATCGCAATAATTATACAGTTTCCCAAAAGAAGTACGGGATGAGTTTAAAGAATTCTTCATGACAACAACTGGTGAAGTTCCATGGCAATACCAACATTTATAATGTTATTATTATTAAGCTATGTATCATTAAATAAATACATCCTCAAATTTTAATTTTTTGTTACTATAAATTCAAATTCTTATAGCCTTTTAATGTCTCATCCTTGCCAACAACCGGTCAAACAAGTTGTAAAATAAAAATATCACGTACTAAAAGCTCTATTTACTTACATTTACTGATGACTTGGTTAATGCCATTGAAGACTTTGTGTGACTACTGGTGAGAATAGGGATTAAAAATTTTAGTGCAGCAAAATATGGCCATTTACTTGTATAAATTTCATCTGCCTCACTTCCACTTTTTGGGTTTTTTGTCTTCTTCAGTTCCTGTGACATCTAAAATCTATAATAATCGAAAATCTGTTGTTTTCAAATCTCATTATACTTACTTGGTTCCTTAAATTGTGAAGCTTACGTTGAATTTCTTCGGAAGTGCTATTGAATTCCGCTGCGATCTGCTGTACTATTTTATTTTTTGCATCCCTATTTCTGTATTCATTACTCTTGGTATCCCATAAAACAGTATTTTCCTCATATATACTTATCAAACTACAGGTGTCATCTTTTGACCACTCTTTACGAGTAGCTGCCATTCTAAATAATTAACAGCGAGAACTATCACAATACGAAACTAATTCGTAATTTAGAAGTAACTATCTGTTACTAAAAATAATACGTTTACATTTGAGAGTTAAATGCTGCGAGTAAGCTATCTGATAGTAACATGAATACTCTCCGATGCTTACTCGCAAAAGCGTATCGACATGCGAGAACTACTCTCGAGAGTTTCTCGCGCTTGTTAACTCTCAGATGGAGTACCTTTACTTATTTACTGCTAATTTAGTTTGGGCGGTTGTGTAGTTAAGCGTTTGTCAAATATTTAACATTTTGTGCATTACGAGTCTCACAGACGCCACGCGATTAGTTGTGTATTACTTTTATACATTTCTTTTCTATAGCGGTAAGTTGAAATTTTTATTTACAAGCTCAATTTACAATATATTGTTGCAAATTAAATCGTTAGATGGAAAGAAGGGAAATATTCAATCCGTTTGATGAAAAGATGCGGAATACTTGCGAAGCCTTGCTTTAGAGTCGCCGGTTTCAGAAGCATCAGATGGAGTTGATACCGAAAGTGAAAGCGAAGATGACGATATTGAAGAACAAGTAGAAGACACAGATTCAAATCAAGACTTTGAAGAAATTGACGATGTGGACGACGAAGATGGTAGGGAAACAGAAATCTGATATTTGGTAGAGATAATACCACTAAATGGAAACTAAATACACCTGCTAAAAATATTAGAACGCGCTCACATAATTTTGTCAGTCAACGACCAGGAGTTAGGAGTTGCGCTAAACACGCTAAAACCGTGTTGGATTGTTGGAATATATTTTTCACTTTGGAGATTGTAAATATAATTGTCCAAAACACGAACAAATTTATTTTATCAAAGAAAGACAATTATACTAGCGAAAGAGATTGTAAATTGACCGATTTAGAAGAAATGAAAGCGTTTTTAGGTTTGTTGTATTTGGCTAGCCTACTTAGAAATAGCAAACTGAACTCAAACGACCTGTGGACCACGGATGGTACAGGAGTAGAATTATTTCGCATGGTTATGTCACAAAAAACGCTTTCATTTTCTTTTACAGATGATTCGTTTTGATGACAAAGAAACTCGAATTGAGAGGAAGTTATTAGACAAACTCGCACCTATTAGGGATATATTTGATAAATTTGTTAAAAACTGCCAAAATAATTATTCAGTAAGTGAATATGTCACTATAGACGAGATGTTATCTAAGTTTAGAGGCCGCTGCAGTTTCAAGCAGTATATTCCCACCAAACCTGGAAAGTATGAGATTAAAATTTTTTCTCTCGTGGATGCAAAAGTTTTTATACCGCAAATTTAGAGGTGTATGTTGGCAAACAACCAGAGGGGCCTTTTCAAAAGAATAATAGTCCACATGAAATTGTTAAAAGATTGTGTTCAGTTATCAGTGGAAGTGGACGTAATGTTACCGCCGATAATTGGTTCACAAGCTATGAACTAATAATGGATTTACTAAAATGATCGTCTTACATATGTGGGCCCGATCAGAAAGAATAAAAGAGAACTTTCGGTTTCTTTTGTAGCCCCACAAAAGCGTGAAGTACATAGTACTGCCTTCGGTTTTCAGGAAAACTGTACTTTGGTTTCCTATGATAATATTTTACACCATGATGAATTTAGCTGCAATAAATGCTTATATAATTTATAAAGAAAATTGTAATCCTGCCTTAGTCAAGCGAAGATATTTTATAAAAGCTCTTGTTCGAGAGTTAACTACTGAACATTTGAAGAAGAGATCGGAAGTACAACAGTTACCCAGAGAACTTAAAAAAAATTGTAAATGTTAGTGTACAAGAAGAAACAGAAGGCACTCTCTCAAAACCCAGTAGCTCAAAAGAAATCACGCTTATCAGAAACTGATAAAGAAGAAGTGTCAAGTGCGAATCGAAAACGATGCTACATTTGCGATAGAAAAAAAAAATCGTATGACAAAATATAAATGCACAAGATGTAATAACTTTATATGTTTGCAACATTCCTCCAACATATGCAATATATGTACTGAAAATATGGAAAATTGTAACTAATCGTTCATGTATATTTTTAAGTATTAGTAGGTATAGTTTGAGTACTTATTGTTTGTTTTAAAATTAAGAAAATATACAATTTTTTTGAACTCAACTTTCTTTTAGTAGTATTAATACATAAATGCAAAAGTTTAACTTAATATAAGCTTTTACAATTGCAAAAATATCAAATGGCGTCTATTGGACGCCACGCGATTAGCTGTGTTCCAAAATACATGCGCCTGACGAAGGGTTAAATTCAGTTAAATTAATAAATTTAAGGAACATATGAAATAGTATAAATAATTATATTATCGTATTTATTAATGACATATAATATAAAGTTGCTACACTAAAGCGTATTTTATAAACTTATCCTAATTATAAGGAATTTAACTCATAAATAAAAAGAAAACGTAAAAAAAATGTACTTCTTCATCCGTACTTGATTATTCTATAGTAATTGAAACTGTAATGGTTAATAGAAGTAAGTATCACTGGGTATTACTGATTTTAGGTGGATTAACTAGCAACCCTTCTCTGTTTAATATTTTTGTATTGTTGGTTGCATTTTTGTAGGGGCAGATTTGAATTGGGCGTTTGGGTAAGATCAGCCTTAACAACGAGTTTAATTGTCGTAGTCGCATTTAGCGCATCATGGGTAAGACATTTGAACAGAGGTCCTTTGTGGGATAAAACTGTTGGCACAGAATTTCGAAACTGCCGCAAAAATTGGTGGGCAAATTTACTGTATATAAATAATTACTACGATATACGTCACATGGTAAGTTAGATTTTTCATCTTTGTACCTTTGTTGTTCAATAATTTAAAAACAAGATGATTTAAAAAAATCATTAATTAATTATTATTAACGAGCCTCCTTCGATGATAATATGTTACAACAATAATTCATTTATTATTAGTCGATTAAAAAGCAATTTATTATATTTGATCAATTTATAATTTATCAAATTGTCAAACTAAGATTTTAAGTAATTTTTTTTTTTTAAAATGTAATGGAGAGTTTTTTCAATAATTATAATATATTTTTAAAGAAATTTCTATTAGCACTATTTCAGAAATTAATAGATATATTAATAATATTATTTTAGTGCCTTTACAATCGTGGTATTTAGCCGCCGATTCACAACTATTCATTTATTCACTTATCATATTGATCATTAACTCCAAAATTAAAAATTTTTGGATCCACATCTTGAGCTTATGTATGGCAATTGGTGTTATCAATCCAGGAATTATAACTTATCTTAATGGCTACGACATCGTAATACGTCAATATCCAGCGTAAGTTATATATTTGGGTAAATGATGTTATGACTTTTTTAAATTTTGGACTCTATATGAATTATATGCAAACGCAATAGAATGGCACGCATTGTACGTTTCAGGGCATACAAACATCGGCAGTTACGTAATGGGTTTGGTGGCAGGCGTTCTCATTTTCAAATATAGAGGAAAACAGGTAGTACTGCAGAATGTAAATTTAATTTCACCACATAGATTAATAATAGAAATAATCTTTGTAGCGTTTTATTGTTCTTTGGTGGATTTTGGGGTGGGCGTTGCTTTTGTCAATATTTTTTTTAGAAATACCTATTTATCGTGATTGTTTTGAATACACCCGTTTAGGCGCCGCAGTGTATGTTGCGTTGAGCAAGAATGTTTTCGTTTTTGGGATTTGTGCGATAATCTTAGGAGTAACAAAAAGGATTGGCTGTTTGTTTATTACCTTCTGATTATACTAAACCATTTTAATTAAAATATTTTAGTGTTACTAAGAGATGCTGTGTTATGGAGCGCTTACAAATATTAGGACGGCTTACTTATTGTCTTTACTTATTTTTATTCGAATAAAAGCTGGACAGAATAGAGTGCAAACGTATATGAGTCCCTTTACATTTGTTAGTATTTAAAATCATCTTAAAAATGCAACGCTGAAATTGATTTTTAGCTGATGGATACATTGGAAAACCTACTTCTCTCATATGCATTCACACTTCTTCTGTGCTTGTTTGTCGAAATGCCAACATCGGCGTTGCAGAAGTTAATGATGCCCAAAGAAAAAAAAATAATTTTACCTCCAAAAATATGTCGACTGATACTACCTTTACAAATGAAGATACAAAAATTTAACGTTTAGCTTAATAGCGGAGACGTAATTACTAGAAAGATTTTCTTACATGATTAAATTTATGTAAACTGTCAGGAGCTCAGGCATTTAATATTATTCTTAATTCCAAAGATTAAATTATTAAAACACGTTTACTTGTTAAGGGGCGTATTCGTTACTAGCAAAAAAATCTAATCAGATATTTTCCTTACATTCTGGAATTGCTCTACATTATGCAACAACTAAGTTTTTGACATTATTTACATAATAATTAAATAAATAATATGAACAAGTTTTAAACTAGGATGAACATTATTTCGATAAAAAATGAATTACCTAAAATCCATGTAATTGTGTGATAACCCAACCCTAATACACAATGAGGACATAGTATACCTAATGCATAAGTAAATATATAATTCTACGGCTGGTATTAAATTAAAATATGTCGTACTGCTGCTTCCAAAACCCTACATGCAATCAGGAAGATGTGGATGTTACCAAACCCAATTATTCCCAAATGTTAGTTCAAAATTTAGTTATTATCTGGGCATTATGATACCAAAATCCGTTTTGTTGGAAGTATACAGCATGCCCATTATTAATGGATAACGTTATTATTTGGTAAGATACAGTTTTGCTTAAACTATCAAAGTTAAACAAAAATGCAAGAGCAGTTTGATATCACTAAAAACTTCAAATGCATTGCCTACTTTCTGTGATAATTGGAAAAATTGAAAATGACCTATTTTTTCATTCTTGAATATCTCCGACATGGTTTGGTAAAAATTAAATAATACGCTTTGTAGGTAAACCATTTACCACAAAATTGCATTTTCTTAAATGAAAATGATAGTTGGCTTTCAAAAGCTTATTTTTTTCTGATTCCAATTATATAAGGTTTGATGTAAGTAACTATTTTCGTTAGTATGAGATTTATTCAGCAAAAACTGTTTATTATAAATTATTTTTCCACGAACATGTACGAAAGTAACAGTTTCCATAAAATCTAGTAATCAAGAAAGTTGACGATATCAGGCACCTTAAAAATTAGGGTTCACCTGTTACGATATTTTGTATAAAACGCACTAGTTTGTTATAGAATAACACGTTATAACATGGTCGCCAAGCAATATACTATAACAATAAATTTTTTCTTTTATTTTGCGCTCTAGAACGAACATGGAAAACAAAACGCTCGCTTATTTTATCAAATATGCTATATGTATCGTGGCAACGGAAAACAATTGAACAGCGACGATTGTTATATGTCAAACTCGGCTAAAGTATACATTTAATTTTCTCTTTTGGTGTCGTAAAAATAATAATTCAATCATTATGGAGAGCGAAAGTGATGATTATTTCTGTACTCCGTCTGATATTTTCAAAGCAGTGGCGGCTTCTCCATATGGTCATTTGGTCAATGACCTCCCAAAAATTTTGACAATGTATAAAAAAATATTCATTATTACGTGTTTTATTAAAATAGGTAATTAAGTCGCGAGTACAATAACTATCGGCCGTCGTTCGTAATTCATCCTCTTCAACCTTGGGCTGGCGGTGCGAATTGTCCTCATTGAATTAGATCTACCCGAAAAACTAGAAAACGTGCAGCGCCGAAATAAACGCGAACGTCCGAAACAATAATCAACTTTGGGTCATGAGCCTGGTCCCGCAGTTTACGTTGACTTCGTATAGGGTGTACAACTACGCTCGATTTTTGATTCGATTTTCGCGTGTTTTAAATCAATTTAAGAATTTATATTGATATGTTTTACTGTTGTTGTGTTGTTTTGTAAAAATACTATTTTTGATTCGCGTGTGCATGCGCTATAATAGAATAAAAATGTCGGTAGTGCAGAAAATTAGACAACTAAAAAGTGCTAACAAACTTAATTTTACAAAATTAGTTGAGTTCAAGGCAAATGGTCGTCCTTTGCCAGAACTAAGTTTACGACAAACTAGCAAAGACAAAAATAAAGATGTTCATCGAAACTTTCGCAAGGTAATGTACGATTTAGCTAACTGGATATGTGGTTGTAAAGTATCAAATGTATTTTACTGTTTTGTTTGTTTATTATTTTCTAAATACTCGTCAGACTCGCTATAGTGCAAATCCGGTGTAAGAGATTTAAAACATTTAGAGGAAATAAAAAAACATGTTTCGTCTGCAGAACACATGAAATGCTCGGTAAATTTTGAAACCGTAGGAAATGTTGATATTCGTACACAGCTAGACAATGCTTACAGAAAATCCCTTAGAGATTTTAATGAAAATGTTTCGAAAAATCGCTATATTTTGAACAGAATTGTAGATTGTATAAAATTTTGCGGTGCATTTGAGTTATTTATATTTTTTAAGTATGTCTATTTTTTAAATTAATTTTTGACCTCCCAGTATGATTGACCACGAGCCGCCACTGTTCCAAAGCAGCCAAATCCGCAACTTTAAATTTACTTCGAGAAAAGTCTAGCAGTAAATATGAAAATCAATACTAACTGTTTAAAACTTGGTGCAATGAAAAAACTGTGACAAGTCTGAAAATGTCTTGCTTGCCTATTTATCAGAAAAATCAAAAGTAGCCAACTACACTTTAGTCAATTTATTCAATGTTAAAATCGACAATATACATACATGATAATATCGATTATAAGAAGCTTTTTGCATATTTAAAACGGCATAGCGATGGCTACAAAGACAAAACATTCTAAAATTTTTACGCAAGAAAACGTAAAAAAGTTCTTACTAGCAGCACCTGATGAATATTATTTACTGAAAAAAAATGTTCTGATTTTTGGAATAGCTGGAGCCTGTCGACGAGACGAACTCGGACTATTGACCACATTGATGATAAATACTCGATGTTTATTGTGAAAGTTCCAGATTCAAAGACGAAAAGAAGTCATGTTTTCACAATAACTAATACCGATAACTCCCCAGATTATTTGTCGTTTAATAGGAAATACTGCAACTTACGGCCAAAAAAACGACCTCACGTCGATTTTTTCTTAAATATGTAAAAGAGAGTTGCTATATTAACTGAGTCATTGGTGCTTTCCATATTTAATTATGCTGATACGGTATATGCTCCTTGTATTAACAAAAAAGTCGCGAATAAAATTCAACGGACTCAGAACTCGAGCATCAGGTTAATCTTTGGTATTAGGAGAGGTGGGCGCACAAGTTCTAAACTTACTGAACTTAACTGGTTAAACATGAAGAATGGTAGAATTTTACATAGCCTTACAATATATTATACCATCATAACTTCCCTATTTATATAAAAAAATACAATTCCGCACAGATGTACACAATATTAATTTAAGACGAAAAGTCGTGATAACTCCTCCCTTACACAGATTGGTTAAGTTTCAATCGTCTTTCAGATTTAATATCTCCCGTCTATGGAATAGCTGTCTTAGGGACATTTGTCTTAGTGGTAGTAAAGGGTTATTTAGGGTAAAATTATTTCAATATTTATGGCGAAAACAAATTGGTCGTTAGTCGTGTTTCAATCTAGTCTATTAAATAATTTGGATAGTTCTTGCATTTATGCTCACTGTATAGTATTGTTTTTATATACTACTTATTCCTTACAGATTCTACTTCGGTACCTACTACAACATTTATGACTGAGTAGCTAGAATTTATTATAATTTGTTTTTTGGGCCCAGTGGAAGAACAGCCTATTTTATTCAACAGTGTGAGCTTTGTATTAATTGTTACATAGCGCTGAACTGTAAGTCCTTGAAACTGGGATTTTCTTTTATTTCAATAAAGTTATTATTATTATTATTATTATTATTATCATTATTATTATTATTATTATAATCAAGTTGTTGAGGTGAATTCTATTGCAAAAATTTCCAGAGCAATCGCTGCATATTTAAATTAACCGAACTCCGAATTATATACTGGTCACTGCTTTAGGCGAACATCAGCTACTTTGTTAAGTAGTGTAGGCGCAGATTTAATCCTACTAAAATGTCATGGAGGATGGAAAAGTTCAAGTGTCGCAGAAGGAATATATAGATAACTCAATCTATACACATAAAATCGTGGCCCGGTTTGTCTATCTGTCAGTCTGTATGTTCGTCTTCTCCTCCGAAACGGCTGAACCGATTTCGAAGATCGATACGTCAAATTGTTCAGGAGGTCCAGGCGCTGATCTTAGGCGTGGTCACAAGTTGACCTGACCTCTGACCTCCCTCTGACTTGGAGCAGTGACCTCACGTCTTTAATTTCAGGTTTGTCTAGATTAGGCCCATTTTCAAATAGGTTTGGTTACTAGTTAGCAATAAAATTGACATAGCTCAGAAGATTTTGGGTTCATCGTATTCATCTACATCGGTTGTTGACTCACCAAAAACTGATGTAACTACCAACATTTTGAGTACAACGGCTGCATCCACATCGATATTTGATTCATCAATAACAGAAGAAATTTCAATCAATCCATCTTCTGGATCGAATATAACATTAAATAGTTGTAATAATTCTTATTGTAAACACAAGAAAAATAATTTTGTTTGAGCTAATGGTTTAATAAAGATGCCAATTAAATTGTAAAATTTGTGCTATGACTTCAAATACTTTTAACTATTTAAAGTGCGGATGTAGAAAAATTAATGTTTTTCGAGCACAAAGTAGATTTGCCGCTTTCAAAACATTTTTCTCAAGCGACAAACCCTTACTTTGAGCTCTAAATACACAAATAACTATTAATTACAATGTAACTTTTACCAATGCTTTTACACTAAATCAAGTATTTCGCTTTATTAAAGTAATCGTCGTGGGAAAAATAGTGTAACACGACTCGCGCGGAAAGTGTCACATTTTGTTAACATAAAACGAAACGCTATTCGTAGCACCTAAAAATCTGAACAAAACATAATTATAGTAAAAGTTCAAATCGTCTTCCATCAACTTCTAAACATTTATGGTATCTACGAACTATTTCTCTCTATACTTTTATCATCGACTGGTAACGGATACCCTTTACAGAGGCTTGAATATTATTTTTCAATTCTTCAATATTCTTAGATTTTTGCTTGTACCTTTAAAAACCCCATAAAAAAATCTAGAAGTGTCAGGTCCGGCGATACATTTTCAGAATTATAGGCAGCCGCACCGGCGCGTCGTGCTGAAAATATGTTAGCTTCTGGATTATGTCTTAAAAAAATAGTCCTAAGATTGTAGTGTCAATAATTTCGCATGAAACATTTACTGAAAGTGGGTCTATGACAACTTGCTGCGGCTAACTTGCTGTGAACCTATTTATCGCGGCTTTGTTGTCAGGAAAACTTACCTGCGAGACCAATTCATTGTGCTGAAAATTTGTTGCAGAGATTAGTTTAAAGTATTTTACAATTTTTTCAAAATACGAAACAAAGTATCGAAAAGCAAATCATTCGCAAACTTTCAAAGTAACAATACTTGTACATTTATTTTCAATAAAACGTGTTATTTACCACTATAGAAAATGATTACTAACGCATAACTAGTATGCTAAGTATGTCATCAAAAACGCACGCTGAGCGTTATGTAAACAAATCGGACAGCTAAGGAATTTTACTTTTCTAACTAAATAACTACAAGTGCGATAAAAGTCAAAACTTTAAGATACCAGCAATATACTAGGCAGAAACGCATTTTTAAACTAGAAAAAGAATGGAGTAACGGTTTGAAAATTGTGCAGATATTACTTCTACGCGCGCGCCCTAAAGTTAAGTTAGTATAGTTGTTTATAACCTCTTTATTTTTGCGACACACGAAATTTGTTTATCGATTATCCTACAAAATAGCAACTTCTTTAAAAGTATGAATTCAGGTAATACAGTAATTAGATAACAATATTTTATTTGGTTATTATTTAATTGCATTCTTATATGCAACATTTAAGACGCAATTGTGCAAGGAACTGGAGCATCGAAAAGCAATTCCTATATTGCTTCTGCAATAATCATAAACAGTTAGTGCCAGTTTCACTGCTAGTAACAGTGGAATTGTTCTATCAAATAATAATGCGTTAAGCCCTTGGTGATTTTCAGTAACTACTATGGCAATTAAAATACTAAATATATTTTAATATTTTTTTAAACAGAAACTTTAGTCAACACTATACAGATGAAGATAAGAATGGAAGCAAAAAAAGTGGAGGAAGAAGGTTTGAGAGTAAAAATTGGATACAGGAAAATGTGGGTGAAAGGAGAAGAAAGAAGATGGGTGAAAAAAAGAGGGAGGATAAGAAAATGGACACCAAAAACTAAAAATTGAGAAGAGGGAGGGTAAAAAAAAGGGTAAAAGAGGGTGGGGGTAATAAATAAAAAAGAAAAATAAGATCTTATTTTGAAACATTGCGGGGATAAAAAACAAAGGTGTAGATTTTTGGAACTATACAAAGGGTTTTAAATGGTAGGTTTAGTAGAAACTTGGATGGAGGAAAAAGAATCGAGTACATGGAAAGATAAGATGCCGAAAGAATATGAATGGGAAATTCAATATGCAAAAAGAAAAGAGAGGAAGGGAAGGGCGAAAGGAGGACTAATAGTGGGGGTAAGAAAAGAATGGGAAAGAGAAAAGGAAATAGAAAAGAAAATAGAAGAAGAAAATGTAGAGGGATGATTAAAATTAGAGTAAAGACAAAAAAGAGGAAAAGTATAATATTTTTACGATATATGGAAAGAAAATGGATACAACAAAAGCAAATATAGAAAAGGCAATAAAAGAAAGGGATGAAGGCAATTTGATTATAGGAGGAGATTTGAATGCTAGGATAGGAGAGGAGGGAGGAATAATGGTAAATGGAAAGATAAGAAATAGGATATCAATGGATAAGAAAATAAACGGACAAGGAAAAATTTTGATTGAACTATGTGAAGAGAGGTTGGACAATAATGAACGGAAATTTGGAAGAAGAAGGAAAAGGGAATTTACATATGTGGGACAAAAGAGGCCAGTCAGTAATAGATTATGTGATTATAAACGAAAAAGTAAGGAGGTAATAGAAACACTAAGAATAGGAGAGGAGATAGAATCGGACCATCAGCCGCTAGAAGTAGTCATGATGGAAGAGGACGAGAAAGAGGTACAAGAACAAGAAGAGGTATGGAGAGAAAAGAAAGTATGGGCTAAAGAGAGTATAAAAAAGATATAAAAAGAAAATGGAAGAGGAAGTAAATACTAAAGGAGAGGTGGGAGGAAGAGATGGAGAGAATTACAGCCAGGATGGAATTGGCAACAGAGAAGATAAAGTATAGATTAAGAAAACAAGAATTAGGAAAAGAAAAGATTGGTGGAACGGAGAATGCGAGAAGGGAAAACAGAATTAAGAAAAGGAAGAAGGAAATGGAAAAAAGGAAAGATAGAGATAGATGAATACAAAAGGTTAAAAAAATTTTTAAAGGAATATGTGTAAAAAATAAAGAAGAATATAAAAACAAACCGAGATAAAGATTAGAGAAATTAAAAATGAAGGACAGGTATGGGAATTCATTAATAAAAGAGGAAAAAGGAGGAAGGATGGAAGCAAATATAGATGGGGAAAAATGGGAAGAACACTGTAAGAAGTTAGTAAAAGGATGGATGGAATACAAGGAGAACAATGGAGGTACATCGGAGAAGGAATGAGAGAAAAAGTAAGAAAAGTATTCGAGAGAATATGGAAAGGAGAAGGGTTTCAAAAAAATGGAGAGAGGCAATAATATGCTCAATTTACAAGGGGGGAGATAGGAAAAAAGGGAACAACTATAGAGGAGTGAGTATAATGAATGCGGGCTATAAGATATATGCGGAAAAGTGTTTAAGATAACAATTGCTTCAAGTTAAGTCTTTTATTACATTTTGAAAACGTTAATTAATAAAGTTGTTTTTTGTTTGCCAATTTTATGCAACCGCTAAACGAGTTTTTTGCATTTGAAATTATAGCCTTCAAATCAATATCTCAAATCGTTTTTAAATTAAAAAGGGAAGAGGTGGTATTTACGTCAGCATTGTATAATGCTGACAAGTAGTATGGGGCGCCTATGTTGCAGACATTGTAAGGTAAGCAAGTAATTTACTGACTTGTATAAAAAGAAAAATAAAAACTTAGCCACGACTACATCTATTGAAAGATCACCCTAAAACGGCCCATAGACGCTCAATATTATTGTGCAATGTTGGTTGCACAATATTCTGCCGGCGGCCCCTAGACGGTCAACATTATTGTACAATATTTTGGTTTGTGCAAAATATTGTACTGTATGGAGACGATATTGAAGGTTGTGCAATATATCAGTAAAAAAAACACTACCAAACGCGATGCAATTCCTGCAAGTCAACGGTTGTCCATAACCCTACGATATCTGGCAACCGGGAATAGTTTTGAAGACCTGAAGTTTTTAACTGCTGTTTCACCTCAGTGAATAGGTCACATTGTTATGGATACGTGCACTCTCTGATCATGTGCCTCAAAAATACATCAAGGTAAGTACTTTTTTTAACTTTAAATTATTTTACTTAAGCATTCAAAATATTATCATAAATTGGCTAAAACAAGAATAAAAATTGTACACAACATATACCTACATGAATTTGAAAACTTCCTTACTAAAAAGTAACGACATATTCACCTACGTCTTGCGTGTAGAGGTCTGTTGATTCATCTGACCGAATGAAGGCGTATTGAGGGTGATTGAAGGGAGAGACTGAACACTATATGGTGTTGAATTATGATGTTTTGTCCCTCAAACAGAGGTAGTTGTTGTAAGCGTGGGGAAGCCAATTTTACCAATTCTGAAGCCTTTCTTTTCTGTTCTTTTCATTCTGCCTGAAGAAAAAAACTAAATTAAAAAAAATATATATTAAGCATGATCATACGAGAGACTTCTCAAAGTATTCCAATCATTATAGTATTTTTATCATTCAACTATGTATTTTCATATAAATTTCTCTGAAAACTGGTAATTTTCTGTTGTTCTCATAAATCACTTTACTTCAACTATAAAAATTTCTTCAGCATTGTCTTGATGGCTGTGTCAAATGCAAACTATGAGTTTGATGGTTGATATAGGAATAAATAGGCGAATATCAGACAGAGGTGTAATCAGTTACCCGAAACTTGGGCAAGCCCTTGCTACTAATACATTGAGAATTCCGGAACCAACACAACTGCCGAATAATAAAAATTGCCATTTGTTTTTTTGAGAGATTATGCCTTCGGGATGACAACAAATTTGATGAAACCCTATCCCCAAGCAGCATTAATAAATTTGGAGAGGATTTGGTGAGCTACAGAAGCCAATAGCACTCTCTCCAGAAAATTTTCAAACAGTTGCCTTTGCATGTTGTTAATAACTATGTTAAATAATAAGTTGATATTATGTAATAAAACAATATTTATTTATGGTAAACTTGTAGAGAAAATTAATATTTAATTTTTATACTTTCTATAAGTAACGTATCAATAAAAAATGAAAGTTATAAATCATGTGAAAGTAAAAATAATAGTTTGCCCAAAATGCTTTTATTCGGGTCACTTAATATTATGACCCTTGGTGCAAGATCGCTCGAAAATTTTTAGCTTGCCGATATTGTATAAAAATACAAGTGACAATATCTATAAGCACGAATTTGAACAAATTAGTAGTTTGCAGATTTTCTGCAACGAGTATTTTATACTATTTGATATTTTGTTGTTTTACCTGTATGGCTTTATCATTTAATTAAAGTAAAATTTGGAGGTAGTCACTAAAATGACAAAACTTGTAAAACTTTTTACTGTTTCGCTATAAATCTCCGTCCTGTTGATGGTGATTCACTCTGAATAATTTTCTCAAAGTGCATTAAATTAGTCATTCGACAAAGTATAAGAGAAGGAATATGGATATATAAAACATCCTGTATATATCTTGGATCAAATATTACAAAACAAAGGAAATTGCTCCAATGAAATCAAAAGAAGAATCCCTATAGCAAAGACTGCAGGTGTCAAACTAACAAAAACCAGGAAATATCATGATATAAGCCAAAATACAAACATTACCATAATGGAAACATTAGTCTTTCCAATTGTGTTATATGGAGTAGGTACATGATGGTCATTGAAAAAGTAGAAAAACAATTTAAAATGTGTTGTTAGAGGAAGTTGCTGAGAGTTAAATGAACACCATAATAATAATTAAATGCAATACAACAACGATGCTTGCCAAGCGTCCGGATAAAGTCGGACACAGTCAGGCTTTTTGGTTGCGTGTCAGCCAATTTAGACGATGTCCGGAGCCTGTCCGGCTTTTTGATTAGGACCATTTTTTACATTTGTCCGTAGTGTTATTTGTCATGTGATGGTTTCCGCTAAATCCGTCTTGGTTTCTATCTCTAGCGCAAATGAGCGGACTAGCTATAGTGTTATTCTAAAACTAAAAAAATAAGGGTGCGTCGGAGACAAAGGATACGATAGGAGAAAGTTGATATTTATAAAATACTTCTTACATAAAATACCAACGTCAATATACTAAATTATACTATTAGTAGAATTAGGTTTTAGAGGAGGATTTAGATAATACATGGGTAAACGATTCTAAAGAGCCTGGGACATAAATTTTTCTGACCCTCTAGCGGCGTTGATGACGTAATCAACATGAGCGTCAAATGTTTGTGATGCAACTCTACATTTTTCTACATAACTCAGGTTTGTATTTTGATATTAACTTATATTGTTAGTGATTATTATTCATGTGAAAACGCCCTTTCTAAGGGTATATTTGATCAATAAGTGTTGCGATTTATAGTCCAAAAATGCATTTGCATTAAAGGGAGCTTGGTGGCAACAGGCGATTTGAGATTGTTATTTATGCCAACACTTAGTTGGCTATAATAATTAAAGAATCGATTTACGTAACTGCATACACATCTGTAGGTATATTTGACATATTCATTTGTTACTTTTAAAATTTTTAATTTTTTGTGACAGTTTGCTAAATAACTTGAAACCTGTTACTTGTAGTTAGGAACATGTCGGATACTATTTTGCTCATTAAAAAACATGACATTTTGTATTTAACCAGAAACAATTGCTAAAAATCTGCCAAAACAATGAAGCAAAACACAAATGGACAGCGAGTTAGCATCAAACGATACTCTAGGAAGATGCTTTATTTTTTGTGTGTTTTAATATACAATCTCTCCAGGATAGAGTTAAGCCAAGAATTTACAACTTTTCTAGGGATAAAGGTGATTCAGAGAAGTAATTAATAATTTGTTTGTTCTACTGTTGGATACAAATGCTATTACTATCCATGTCCATAACTACTGCACTGTGATGATACTGAATAACTGTAGGTAACACTTGAACCATGGAAAGATGTAATGGAAGTAGAAGAAGATTGATTATGAGTAATTTATCTATTGGTGATGTTCCATAAGTATTACAACACAATTTTGGAGGATAAACAAAATATTTCAAATATTTGGTTCACAACACACATGGCATCTTCTTAGTGACAGCGTGAATCATGATACCTACATAATGGATTTCAAGTTATTTAGAAAACTGTCTTAAAAAATTAAAAATTTTGAAAGTTACAAATAATTATGGTATTACGAACTTAAGTGATGATATTAAATATACCGCTGGAGAGCAGTTTCTCGTGAATAATAAACACTAACAATATACAGGGTCATTGATAATCGATGGTAGGTTAGACGTTTATGGAAAATAGGGCATAGGAGTAATCTGAAAATTTGGTTACTGTTATAAATAGATACGGTCTATCTTTCTAAAATATTTTCATTTAAACCGCCCTGTATAAGATAAAATAAATTTATTTAGGTAACTGTTAAATACAAGGCTTTTGCAAACTGCATCAAAAATTTCAGCTTTATATGAGTTCAAATAGTAGCTAAATTTAAATTTTGGTGGGATCATATTTTGAAAGAAAATAACCTAAAATAATTATTATCTCGAAAAACCGGTGTAGATAGGTATAAGGAACTATTCAAAAAAAATATCAGTAAAAAATTGCAATCCTAAAAATTAAATAATATACAGGGTGTTTTATTTAAAATTCACAAGTTGTTACTACTTTTGAGTAGAAGTGGCAACACCTCCAAAATGAAAATATTTTGGTATGATTTCCATCTATCTCGCCCCGCTATATAATTTATTCGCCCATAAGAACGGTCTATTCTTACACTCAAATGAACGCAAAAATAGTTATTTATGTACCTAGTACCTAAAATTAAACTTTCTACAGCCAAAAAATTAGCTGTTACTACGGTACTGTTATCGTGCGCGAATTGATTTGTGCTCTAGAGAGCGAAATACTTCGTGGACGTTACCAAAAATGTTTCATTTTTCTAACGCATAGTGATCAAAAATGTTAACATTTTTGACGGCTATAGAAGAAATTTATTACGCAGATGTACCACCGTATGTAATAAATTGGACGTCAGTTTTTGTCGGCGATTTGGAAATAGTTTGGAAGCGGCTCACTTTTAACATTGGCGCTGTAGTAGCGCTATAGATACCTCAACTATTTGTATACAGATGGCTCTTGTAAAAATCACTACAGTTTCCTTTCTTACATTATAGCACAGAACCAGACAAAACAATAAATGCAATACATACGAATTCAATTACAATTGAACAGCTTCTAGGATTGTAGATACAATATAATAAAATTTTTAAAGCGTTACAGTAAATTAAAATTACAACCTAATTATTTTACAAATATTGTCCCTTTACCTTTTAAGTAAAGTTTAATTACAAAAAGCGTACGTTCCGGATAAAAAATATTACTCAAAGTTCTGCATAAATTCCGAGTATTTTTAAAGGTTGTCAATAAAAGAAACTAACACCTATTGCTGTTTTCAACATTTATCCGCACCCCAACAAAATGACAATAAAATTACATAATTTTTTCATTATAGTATCTATACTAAAAAATTTCATTCTATACTTTCATTCATAATATTTACAAACTAAAACAAAAAACCAAAGATAATGAAATCAATTGATTAGTGTTTAAATTTATACGACAGAAGTTAATTGAATAAGTTAAATAAACACTTTAAACATGCCAAGACACCTGTAAAGAATTACGGCAGACTTTATGGTAACTGATACGATTGAATGAAAATACCGAACACGAAGGTTTAATAAACCCTTACTTGATTAAAATATTGGTACCAATATTTCAATCAATAACGCCCCTACATATATGTATAAATCTGGAGTAAATATTTTCTAGTGACATCTAATATTTTCACCTGAGTGAATGTAGTGATAGTTCACCGTATACAATAATTGTCTATAAATTAATTATTCCCAGTGTTATTACAAAATATCATTTTCAAAATAGTAAGTCAGCTAGTGAACATTTTTATCATGACTTCTGCAAGTAGAAATATGTGCCAATACATTAACTGTCGAAAATCAGCTAGAAGTCATCCAGGCTTAAAACTTTACCGATTTCCAAAAACAAATTATCAAAAATGGATCACTAATTCGGATGTGTAGTAAATTCTTATTTGTGTATATGTTAAATTAGGTTTTATCTGTAGAGTGCACCATCAATCATTTCGAAAAAGCTTATTTTTATTTCACATTATTGTTCAAGAGTAGGAAATGAGTATTTTTAAATTCCGGCGTCGAGGTTGATATTTTGTGCTAGCACAGAGTAAACTTACCACCCCCTACAATTGTTGTTGATGACGGACTGCTTAAAATCCACTCGTTTAAGCCCAGAAATACCGACGATTTCAATATCAAAAGTCGTACGATTATTTTTTTTAACAAATTAGAATTAACAAGTACTTTTTTTTTTTTTTAATATATATAATTTTTTTTTTTTTTTTTTTTTTTTTTTTTGGGATTTTTGGTGTTTTTTTTTTTTTTTTATTTTTTTTAATTTTATTATTTTTTATTTTTTTTTTTTTTTTTTTTATTTTTTTTATTTTTTTAGTTTATTTTTTTTTATTTTATTTATTTTTAAAAATAAAAAAAATTAGGTAAATTAGTTAAAAAATAAAGGAGAAAGTAGGTTTTTTTTTTTTTTGTTGAAAATTGGAAAAGGGGAAAATTTGGGGTTTGGTATTTAAAAAAGAAGGAGGTTGTTTAAAAAAAAAAAAGGGGGGGTGAGGTTATTTGGTTTTTTTTTTTTTTTTTTTTTTTTTTTTTTTTTAATTTTTTTTATTTGGGGGGGGTTAAAAAAAAAAAAAAAATTAATAATTTTTTTTTTTTATAAAATTATTTTTTTAAATTTAATTAATTTATATTTAAAAAAAAAATTTAATTTAAAAATAATTTTTTTTTTTTTTTTAATTTAAAATAATTTAAAAAAAAAAAAATTTATATAAAAATAATTAAAAAAAAAAAAAAAAAAAAAAAAAATAAATTAAATAATAAAAAAAGAATAGAATTTGTTTTTATTTATATAAAAAAAAAAAAGAAGAAGAAATAAAAAAAAAAAAATTATTAATTAAAAAATAAAAAAAAAAATGTTTTTTTTTTGTTTTATTTTTTTTTTTTATTTTTTTTTTTTGTTGGGGGGGTAAAAATTTAGTTTTTTAAGTTTCAGTTTCTGTTTTAAAATAAGAAAATTTAATTTAATTAATTATTATTGGAGAAATTATGACGTTTATAAAGTTCATTCTTTTTTTAAAAATATTAATTTAAAAAGTTATGTTTTTTATTTTATTATATAATTTTTAAATAATATTTTTAATTTAAATATTTAAAATAAAAAAAAAAATAGTAAATTAGTATATTATTAAAAGTAAAAGTAGGTTTTAATTTTTTAATAATAGTTAAAAAATGGAAATAATATATATATAAGTATTGGTAATTTTACAGGCGGTTTGTTTAAAAACTTATAAAGGTATTGTTAATAATATGTTTATAATTTTTTATTATAATATATGGCAAACTTGAGATTTCGAAAAAATGGTGAACCCATAAATTGAGCTACAGAACAATGTTTAAAACGACTGCAACAATGTAGAACAGTATCAAAATTTCCAAATTTAAAATTGTTTTTTAATATAATAATTTGAGTTACGGATTTGTTTTTCTGGAAAAATATTTAGTAAAAACTAAGACAATGTAGAGCAGTATCGGAATTGCCCATATTTAAAATAAGGGGTGCAAACTCAAAAATTGTTTTTTTTCATTTGTGGGCCATAATTTAAGTTACGGATTTGTTTTTTTGGAACAATGTTTAGAAAAATGTAGAACAGTATCGAAATGTTAGATTTTTGAAAAATGGGTCCCAGTTGAAAAAGTAGTTTTTCTGCTTTATTCGAAAACTATTTGAGTTGAAACAGTGTTACTATGGAACAATGTAGTACAAAGCGAGAACATTCG
Organism: Abscondita cerata; assembly: GCA_030710515.1. Lineage (NCBI taxonomy): Eukaryota > Metazoa > Arthropoda > Insecta > Coleoptera > Lampyridae > Abscondita > Abscondita cerata. The sequence continues at coordinate 21,407 of JALBCR010002402.1, read as the reverse complement.
GTAACAAATGTGACGAAACAATATTAAACGATGTGCGTTCTTTTGGTGCACAATTGTATATTTTAAAAAATATGATTTTCAGGAAACGCAAGACTTGCAACTTTAGATCCCAAGACTTTAAGAAATCGTTATGTTTGTGAATGTCACTTTACAACTGAATCATTCACAAAACCTGACAAGAAACGTTTGCTGAAATCTTCCGTGCCATTATCGTACAAATCCCAATATGTATCATCTGAATCTTCACCTGAAGTTTTAAAAGTCATGACTCCTAAGAAAGTTTACACACCAATTTTTCCAACTTTATCTCCTCCTCTCAATCGAAACCAGAATTTAAAAAAATTCAGACGATAATGAAACTCCTACGGTTAGTCCACAAACCCAAGACTTTTTAATTGATGTAGCATCGTTACCATTATCATCATTAAGGCATAATAAAAGAAAACTATTTGGATCCGAGATTGATTCTCCGAGGAAAAAAAATTAAGAAGTTTATTAGAAACTAAAAACAAAATGATAAAAAACGAAAACTCACAAATTTCTAAATTAAAAAAAAGATATTAAAAATGAAAGCAATTACCCATTTTAATGATATTAGCTTTATTAATAACATTCCGTTTCCACAACGACGTGCTCTTGTAAGAATGCAACTCCAACATCGAAAAAATCAAAATGGTTAAAAGATGAAATAGATTTTGCAATTTCTTTGTATTACAAATCCCCTACAACTTATAAATTTTTAAGGAAACAAAATATAGTTTTGCCTAGCATAAGTAGTATTAGGCGATGGATTGGTTCATCTCAGTTCAGACCTGGGTTTAGTCCGAAGTTGTTACATCAAATTCGACTAAAAGTTAATTGTATGACTACCCAAGAACGTACGTGTGTTGTCTGCTTTGATGAAATGAACATCAAAAGTTCATTGGAATATTCTAATGCCATGGATTTCATTGAAGGATTTGAAGATCTAGGAATTTTAGGAAGAAGTACGAAAGTTGCTAAAAAGTTTTGGTGTTTATGGCTAGAGGATTGTACAGTAACTGGAAGTTACCATTTGGTTATTTTGTAGCTCATACCGGTGTTTCATCTAATAACTTGGTTATTTTGTTAAAAACTGCTATAGAAAAGCTATTTAGCTGTGGATTATTTTCTAAAATTATAATTTGTGATCAAGGGTCACCAAATGTTTCTGCTTTTAAGCAGTTGAGTGTCACAAAAGATAAACCTTTTTTTATTTTAAAGAACAAAAAGTATTAGCAGCACATGATGTACCTCACATATTTAAAAGCATAAGAAACAATTTGCTTTCAGGAGACTTTATTTTAGACAATGAAAGAGTTAGTTTTAAAGACATTAGTGACGTATATTTTATAGACAAAAATAGTTTTAGTGCTCGCGCTCTTTGTAAGCTTACAGACGCTCATATTTCGCCAAACTCTTTCCAAAAGATGTCGGTGAAGCTTGCAACTCAAGTTTTTAGTCATAGTGTTGCAGCCGCTATAGAAACAGGCATTGCTACCGGACAATTAAAAACAAAACAGCAAGAAACACGGCAAAATTTGTAGCAATAATGGACAAAACTTTTGATTGTTTAAACAGCCGTAGAATGTATGACAAAAATCCATACAGATCAGCCCTTTCAAATAGTAATAATCTGGGTACACAAGTTTTACAAGACACAAAATCTGTTATGTACAAAATTAAAAAATTGACAAGAAAGGAATTGTTTCTAGACCTCCCTGTTTTGATGGCATTATTCAAACTATCAATGCATTTGTATTACTACTTCAAGAAGAAGTGAAATTAAACAATACGTTCATTTTAACTGCCAGACTTAATCAAGATGCGTTAGAAAATTTATTTTCTGTCTTTCAACAACGTGGTGGTTTTAATAGAAATCCTACAGTTAGGACGTTAAGAACAAGCTTCCGCATTAACGCAATATCAAGTTTATTGATTCCAAGCGAAGTTGCAAATTGTGAAGTTGATGATGATCAACTCCTATTGACCGATGTTCCAACAGAGGCACCTAACCAGGAAGAAATTGAAGTTTTATCGGAAATATGTGATCGTGGTTCAAGTTCTTCTTCATCAACTTCATCACCACCAACTACGAGTACAAGAAGGCAAAAATTAAACTTGAAGATTGTGCAACAGCATACTTTGCTGGATATCTAGCAAAACGTTGTCTTGATAAGTTTAAATGTGACAACTGTGAAAAGTCTTGGTAAGAAATAGCAAATTAAACAATAAAATGGAATTACTGATAATAAATAGAACTTATGATAATTTATTTCCAACATCGGTTGGGTTACGTAAGCCTAGTGACTCTTTAATACAATTTGTAGAAAAAAGTTTAGATGTATTTAATGATATTTTCAACAAAAATCCAGATAGACTGCTTTTAAAAACATTTATTATTAAAAGATTCAGAAGAAACATATCACCGATATTTTACATAACCTAGATTACTGTTCTCTTCATAAAAAATATTTATTAGACATGTTAATAAAAGTAAGAATTTTCAAAGAATGTAAATGGAGAAGTAGTTACAAGGTAGATGAAGTAAAATCGCGTTCTAAATTAAAAATTCTAAAAATAAGTAAGAAATTCTTAGTATCATTAGTTTATTATGTTTCATTGTTTTAATAGTTTGAACGCTAGTGGCATATGTATTGGCCAATTTATATTTTCGAGTATATTTCGGTATGTAAAATAGTTGGGGTAGATGATTTTAGTCTTTCATTAAACCTAATCCTACGGTAGAAAATGTTGATTGTGATATAAACAATCCTATAAGTAATTTCAGTAAAGATGACTATGTTTTCACTAGTAACCAAACCCATTTGAAAATGGGCCTAATCTAGACAAACCTGAATCATTGGTTAAACTCACTACACTCAGATACTGTATCACTGGACTTAAATTAGCTAATGCTTTTTGTAGTTATAGTTCTCATTTTTTGTTTGAATAAATTTATAACTGTCGGGATCTGGCTATTGTCATAAACCTTTCGACTTTTTGTATGGTAATATTTTATTAATTATTTCTACCCTTTCAAAATTTTTCTACAATTTAAAAAAATAATTTAGTATATTTAAAATATTTTTTGTGATATATTTTGACTTATTTAGATTATGTGTTACTTATTTTTAATTTAAACTGTATTCTTTATATATTTGTTCCGTTCTTTTTGTATGTATATGTATACTTATATTGCAAATATTTTAATACCACTGGTCACGAAATAAACTACTAGTACTTTTACTACATACATATTTTTGTAAATAAAATACCTAATGTTGTTTCCTTTGATTGTATCATTTCATTCGTCACTATTCCATTGTGAATAAAATAAGTAATGTGCCATATACATATATCTACATTATATTATGGAACGCCGTTTTGGACAAAAACCCTGTAATTACCGATATATAATTTTATTCATGTGTAATAAAATATGAACAAATTTACAAGACTGTCAAAATAAAGAGTACTAAAATCTTAATACTCAAAAATCAAAGATGCACAACATTAAACTAAAATAAAATTATTCGAATTTAAATTCAGTTTGAAGTTTTTTAACTTGTAAAATTTTGGTTGCAAATTATCTGCATATTAAGTCTTCTCTTATTTAATATTTTAAATAGAGTTACTAATGCAGAATACATAAAAAGATTGATAAGTCCAAATTCTGACTTAGTTAAAATTGTGTTCTTAAAAGATACACTTAATGTTATTGACGTCGTTAAAGATTAATAGAAATTTTTAAAATTGAATTTTTCACATTGGACAGTTGCTTAGTGAAAATTAATGAGAGCGAATTAGTTAAAAATTAAAATTAAATGTGCAACCCATTTTGGGCAGAACTAAGTTTAATTTTCAACATATATTGTTATTTATGTATAATAAATAACAAACAAATTTACTAGAGTGTCAACATAACAGGTACTAAAATATTATAGTTCAAAAATAAAATATTCAAAATAATAAACTCAAATACAATTATTCGAATACAAATTCAATTCATGACAATTTTACATTCAAGAACGATTCTTATAATACTGTTAACTTTAAAAAATTAAATTAAAAAAAAGTCGATGTAACAAATTGAAACTATTTCAAAAATAATTAAACGTAGAGAGTTTCTGTGATGTGTCATTTTATGAGTTTTAAATAATATTGTATGTAAAATTTTACAGAACTTAAAACGTAAATTCAATATTTTTACAGTCGCATTTTGTTTATGGTGTTAATATTATTCCATCATTGATTGCAATGTCGAAAATTATGATTTTTGAAAAGTTAAAGAGTTGTAAACTTTTAATCATTTACGAAAAAAGTATTGAAAATTTTAAAATATTTTTATATAACAGGTTAGAAATAATCTGAGTTATCAAATCAAATGTTACAAGTTTTAATGTTCCAAAAATGACAAGTCAAAAATTTTCTAATGTCATAAAAATTAAACGGTCATTTATTACAAACTGTTATACAAATACAATCCCATAATTGCGATAAAAAATTGAAAATCAAAGGTTTTAAACATTAAAAAATTCATATATAAATAGTTGAGATTTTTAATCATTCACAGAACAAGTGTTAAAAAAATTTAAGTATTTTTATATAACAGGTTAGAAATAATCGAGGTCTATAAATCCAAATGATACAAGTTTCTATGTTCTAAAAACGACAGGTCAAAAGTTTTCAACTGTCATAAAATTGAACAGTCATTTATTTCTAACTGTTACAGCAACACAAGAAGAAGAATCCCAAAATTACGAAATTACAATAGTTGAAAGTCAAACATTCTAAACTTTAAAAATACTCATGTTCAAATAATTGAGATTGCAATTTTATGATAGGTGAAAAATTATCAACAGTCATAAAAATTAAGCAATCATTTATATCAAATTATTCTGTAACGAGAATAAGCGAAATCTAAATATTATAAACTTCTAAAAGTTCAGAGTTATAATTTTTTACTTTGAATAAATATTAATGTTTAAATAATTAATGTTGCATTTTATGACAGGTCAAAATTATCAACTGTTATAAAAATGGAAGTCATTAGTTACAGACTGTCATAGAAATTGCGAGTCCTCTGGCGGCGAGTAGCCGGTATTATACTTAAGTAGCGTAGTCGCGCGAATCGCGGCGCTGTGAAAAGGAGGTTATGTTTTGGTTTTGTGTAAACTTATAAAAAACATTTAAGGGGTAAGTACTTGCATTTTATTGTAATGGTTTCACTTGTGTTATTATTGTACATCGCAATTGTTTGTTCTATGGTTTGTTGTTAGTGGGGCTAAAAGGTTGGGTTCACAAAGCATAATACTGCAGGTTTTTTCTAGTATAACTTTCTTTCACCAAATAAACTGGGGCATACATTGCATATAGAACCATTCAAACGTTATTTATACTAGAAAAGGTACTGCACTAATACAAGTTCAATTGGTTAGTCGGTTAGTTAGATATTACTTTATCCCAGGACTTTTAGCCCCAAAATTTTCAAAATTGTTTAATTATGTCTGTTTTAAATATTTGTGAGTACATATTGCATTAGGAACTGTAAATTATTATCTGTTGTAGTAATATGGCAGTTAATTTGGTAAAAAGAAGGATAAGGTTGCATTTGCGAGAAGTTGGGCGATTAGTTCATTCAGGCAATTACAGCTGTTTACCAATATTATATGAATGTGAACGTAATATGGAAAGAATTAGAGCTAGATTAGATGAAGATACGTACAGAGGAATTCAAGTTTGTATAAATGAGCTGAAGAATATCTGTGATGCAAATAGTACTACATTAAATTCTGATGAATCCTATTTTGCACAAACTGAAAGGAGTGGTAATTTTAGAAATGTGTTGATTAATAATTTTTTATACTGTTTCATTATAGCAAGTGGGCGCCCACGATTTAATATAACCGTTGACCAACTGAAAATGCTGTATCAGCAGGGTTATTCTGCTACAAAATGGCAAAGCATTTTAAATGCAGCACCAAAACTGTATATAGGCATTGCTATAAAAATGGATTGTTTTTTTAAAAAGAGATATTCTCAGATCAGTAGAGAAGATTTATATAATGTGGTACAAGCATTGCAAGAAAGATGTCCCAATGCAGGAGCAGTTGTAAGTTGAATATTAGGTTATTATTTTTCATTTTTAAATTACCATTCTTCTAGTAAGAGTTGTGTTTTATTTTAAATGGAAATTTAAATAATATTAAATGCCATTCTTTTGAGGTATCAGTTATTATGAATTTTGACAGGGTAGAAGCCATCATTCATGCTTCAAAAAAATTAGTTATTGTATTTAGCTTAGCTGCATTTGGAAAATCTTTACAACTTTGCCATTTTCTCATAGCATTGTTTTTTGTTGACATTTTGCTTAATTTTTTTGTAGATGATGGATGGTTACTTAAAGGCAGAAGGAGTCTATGTTCAAAGACGCAGGATAAGGAAAACTTTAAACGATGTTAATCCGATGGGTGTGGCTAAGCGTTGGAGCCAAACTATAAAACGTAGAGTCTACAAAGTTCCAACTCCAAATTCATTATGGCATATGGATGCACATATGAAACTTTCTAGGTAAGTAACTTAGTAGCAGATAACAATTACGTTTGGAATCCATAATTGAAAGTTGTTACATTTTCCTGCAATAATAATTAATGGTTTTCATTTACTATAAATATTAATCTATGATTTATATAATTATCTTTGTTTTTCTATTAATTTATATTTTTACAGATGGGGTTTTGTGACACACGGCTGTATAGATGGATACTCACGTACAATAATTTATTTATCCTGTGAAACAAATATAACAGCAAACACAGTTTTAAATTTATTTGTTCCTGCAATTAATAAATATGGCTTACCTTCGAGAGTTCGGTCCGACCATGGTTTTGAGAACTATTTTGTCGCAGTTCTAATGAATTCAATTAGAGGAGTTCGCAGAGGAAGTCATATTACAGGCAAATCAGTTCATAACCAAAGGATAGAAAGATTGTGGAGGGATGTTTTCATTCAGGTTGTTGATACATATTATAAAACTTTTTATAACATGGAAAAAGAAGGCATTTTAAATCCAGAAGATTTACTTCACCGTTATATCCTACATTTATTGTACTGCCCAATAATAAATAAACATTTAGAAGAATTCAAAAGGGCTTGGAATTACCATAAAATTCGCACTGAAGGAAACAGGTCTCCAAAAGAATTATGGATCAATGGATTTTACACAATATAAATTCGACCTATACTGCAATAACTGAATTAACCAGTAATCATTTTGTTAATATGCACCAACGATTACAAGCGGTTTATGGACAGCGTTATGGATTGCAGATTACTCCATTAGCAGAAGATATAAATAACATGCAAAATAATGTAGAAATAACCAATGAACAAGAAAATCATATTAGTGGTTTATTTAGTCGAAATGATTTATCGGATACTGATAAATTCATTTTAGGCGTAGAACATCTTTCAGGACATAATTAATGTATCTCACGTGGATGCAGCATTGTATGTTTCTTTACATTCTAGGGTTATATGAAATTTGTTATAATTTAATTTTTTTCGTTCGATATGTAAGTAGATTCTAATAAATAGTGTTTTCATTAGATTGTAAATTCACTTAAGGGCGGGATACTACCTTTCACCAATTTAGAATCCGTAAAAGCAAAATCGGTTTATTCACATGACAGTATGTAAAGTATAACTTGTAAGGGGTGCATTGCTCACAGAAATTCTCACGTGACCAGTCCTTTACACTCTGCGACTAGAAAAACCAGCGCATTAATATTGGTAGTTCTAATTTGTTCAAGTTGAAAGGGACTGCTAGTAGACAGTTTTTATCTTATCATAGTCAACCAGAGCTGGAAATGGTAAAATTGTCTCTAGCTTGTGACTGTTTATGACTAAACTAAACTATGTAGTGTTCTAAAATTCAATTTTTAGAAAAAAGCTTTATTGTACTGACATATAACAACAAAAATAAAACTAAACTAATAGTTAAAAACAATGCAAATTTACTTTAAGTTAATTAAGAACAGTCTAGATGAACTAAAGTTGTGTATACTGATATGAATATTCAGATCCGAGGTAAATATTCAAATTACGTTTAAATTCTTGATAGGTGTTGTAACAAATCGATAATTCCAATGTATTACTACACGTATGGCTGATAGGTCTTATCATTAGCCCTGAAATGGTTGTAAATGTAATGATGATTTCATCTGGTAAAGTATAAGATCCCGTTATAAAAAATACTAGTTGCTGTAAAGCGTCACATGACAATGACCTTATGTACATATGGAGGTAATATAAAATATTTTGTTCCTCATTAGTTAGGTCTGCTTTAAAAGGCCTTATAATTTCAATCACTTTTTCCGGTGTTAATTTCTGGTAAGATAGTAGTTTTTCACTATCTTCAAATTTAACTTACTCCAAAATATCTCATACCGTAAGGGATGAATCCCTTTCCTAATTTCATCTATTAAATTGGTTGGTTTTACGATCAAATTTTCCTTCGCAATTGATAAAATTTGTTCACAAAATTCGGTGGGAGAAGGGTTTTCGTACAATTTATAACAGGTAAAAATGATATCAAATCATTCCTTTCGATCTTATCCAATTGATTAAAATCATTTAAACCTTTTTTAAAAAATTCGCTTCATGAACTGTCACATATTTTAAAAATCATCTAACAGAATTTCATCAGATATGATTGCATCAGCATTTCCCAGTTTTAATAAAAATGATTTGGAAAACCTAATTGGCAGACTTCTAGTTAGACATACACAATGGTCAAGAATTGTACCAATAGTGACGTATTTTGCAATTCCCTACGCTGTCTGTGTAATGGCAAAATGGTATTAATACATTCTCCCCAGCAAAATAAGATTCTTCTATTTTGCTGAAGAAGATGGTATATACTTCTTTAGTAAGCCCTCCACAATCTGCTCCAGTTTCATGCTCAAATATAATTTGTGGACGTTGTGTGGGTAGGTTTTCGTCTTTATAATGTTCAAACATTTCCTGAACAACATTATCTCGATTAAATAGTAGTGTCGGCATAGTGTCTTCATTTGAAATTATTGGTATACCTAAAATCAAACCTGGGATCAGTTGCAGTATAAACTATCATATTGATTATAAAAGACATGATGCTTTAGAAATGTTTGTCCTTTTATGGCTTTTATAATCAAAAATAAAAAGGAATTATGAAAGTCAGGATAGATGCATTGGGATCTGCGTCGTTTATTTAACAGCGCATGTACTTTAGAGATACTTATACACGAGCATCATATTTTCATAATTGTTAACGTCGAGAGTTGGGTTTTAAACGATCAAGAGCGAATTGAAAAAGCAACTCGAAGAAACGTTAAGATTTTAACGGTTCAACGACCACCAGTTCCATTAATAATTTTCAGTTTCATAAAACAATACAAAAATTACATAGTGACTGCAATCTACTTTATGTTGTCAGCTTGTGTATACATACAGGATGTATTTTCAACATTTTATTAAAACTTACCAATATCGTCTGTGTCTATCTCTTCATCAGAACTAAGAATTACGTTGCCCACTGTTACTGTTGTACCAGGTGTCGTACTTTGAATAGAAGCAGTTGCATCAACTCTAACACGTGAGGTTGAAGCAACATCAATCTGAGAACAAAAGCTTTGTTAACGAATCTAAGCACTACACCAACTTTTAAAGTTGTGGCCCCTATCAAGTGATAAAATGTGTAGGAATTTAATTAGTATTTGTATGATTTAAATCACGTCAATGATTCTACCCCAGCGTTTCTCAAACTATGGATTGCGACCCAAATGTTGGTCGCGTTAAAAATTATTTTTGTCCCGTATGAAGCTGTGCGAAATCCAGTTGTACTACAATTTCTAAAGCTTATAATTAATTTGGGTCGCGCGGTATTCAAACATAAAGATGTTGGCACGCTAGTCGAAAGTTTGAGAAACGCTGTTCTACTCTATGGGTTCATTACTGTTAATTAAAGATTTACCTCTAGTCACTGCTGACATTTCCAATAAGAAATACATGTGTTTATGCCATTGATCGACTTTGATTTTTGTAATTGAACACAGGGATAAAGTCGTGTCCGTTAATGAGCATGCCTGCGTTTATGTCATTAAATAAACGCGTTTAAATTTTTGATAAAATCTGTTTTTAATTATTTGAATTTTCTCTTCTTTCAATACAAAGTGAGCGATTCGTTGCAATAACAGTTATTTGTGTAATTAGTGCAACAGATATGCTTTTGAACATGTTGCACACAACATTTTTTCTACGATATAATTATTTTTGCATTTATTTAGAAATTTTATTTTAACGACAACATAAACATGATAAACTAAACTTTTATAGAACTAGTCTACTTTTTTTTAAATTAATTTCAATTTTAATTTCGCAATTAGATTAATTTGTAATAATAATTGAAAAGTTTTCACTTCCAGTAAATGTTTGAATTTTGTTTTTAGTGAAGGTCTCAGGTTCTTCACTTAAAACAAAAAAAAACAATATTCTCTACCTCATTTCTCTAGCTAACCATTCAATACCAGGCAAGTGATGCAACTTATTATTTAATGTAATCCACGAAACAGAATTTCTCTGGTAAGTTTGGTTGTTATTTGCTATCTGTAATCTGATCTAGGTATTTTTTTCACTAGTGCAAAAAGTTAAACTTTGGTACGGTAGGATCGTAGAAAAAATTTTTATTTTAAAGTATTTAAATATTGACATAAATCATGCATGATATTATTTCTATGTTCAATTTGGAGAAGTAGAAATGTATTAAGACATATACATATTGGGTGTAGAGCTAAAATGGAGTCAAACTTAATAGAGTACTTAAATAACGAATTAAATTGCATATGCAACTAGATGCAGATAATAAATTAATTTTGCTACATCCAAACTAGACAAAAACTATGTCTGATATTTGTTTTATTAACCATTCTTGTATAAAAATATTTGTTTTATTTTAATCACTTACGTTGTTGTATTGAATACGGCTATTTCCTCTGATATGAACATTTCTCCTCACTCTGGCATTGGCTGATCTTTCTGGAGTAATCGTTGCTATTAATGATAAAGTATAAAAAATAATACAATTTTAGTAGAAAATATTCTTACAATTTGTTTCTCTTTCCTCCGCCTTGCAGGTACAATATTTGTAGTTGCTGAATCGGGTAAATCCCTATTTGGCATAATAATAAGGACCCCTTGGCCAGCTGCCTCCTTTAGTTGTTCAGCCGTTTGTATTGAATTTGCATCAAGTTTTATTATTCTTCTTTGTCTATTACAAATACAAAATTTAAAACCTGTCAATCGCAAAGGTGCTTCAGGAAAAATTGAACAAATGTACTCTTCCAATTCTGCCATTTGCCACTGCCTGTTAATTGCCACTTCTTCCTTTGCATACCCTGCAATACAAGACAAAATAAAAACACAGATACAAATTGTTTTAAAAAAGTATAAACCTACTAGATTAAACAGTATGAAGTGACATTTTCTATTTTAGTGTAGTGAATGCTACAGTGCAGTCACTGTCAAAAGTACACATTGATTCATAGATTAAATACATATATTTTAATAATTCATAAATTTCGATTCTGCGCTGTTAAGAAATGGTGAAACATGTAAATAATAGCGTCTAATAACTCGGTATTTCCCTAAAAATCTTATCCGTCCGACGAAAATTCGATTATGAGCAATGTATACTTTTGACAGTGAATGCACTCTAACAGGCATAATCATCAAACAAACATGACGTGATATATTATACTGTAAATGAGACTGGTCATAACCTTCTTACTTAAAATTAACACCTATGACTTTAAACCAGGATAATTAAAACTTATCAAACGATCCACATGTTCGCCATGGCAATCATAGTAGTAACTAAATTGATAAGAATATTTTATTAGCTACTCAATCATACAATCCTATTCTACTTGAGTAACATTACTAAAAAGAACTTACCATATCCTGATGCTGATAGAAATTCGATTTCTGACGTAGTAGGAAAAAAGTCTGCATTAGCTCTTTTAATAGTAAAATCTTCTTTTTCCATAAGTCTTTTTTTTCTTCCACTTGAACTTGCAGCTCTTCTAAATGACCTCCTAGTTTGTTGAACGACCCTGCTGAAATCATCATCATCCGAATCACTTTGAAGCAAGTTAACGGCATTACTTATTGCAGCCATAGCCCTTTGTTCTGCCATAGCCTAAAACTTATTTAATCTTATATCAATCAATCATAGTAAAACAGGATAACTGCAGCGTTTTAATTATGAATTAGAAAAAACACCAAACAAACTGCAGTTCTTATTCTATAAAAAGAAACATATTTAGATAACAATTTTAAAGTTATGTACAAGTTTCATACTGTAGATGCTAGCTCAATCGGAAGGGTTAAGAATTATGTGTCATTTATATGTATTACTATTTTGACCTAAGGTACTACTTAATTACAGAACGCATTCTTTCTGACAAGGCAATGATACATTGGAACGGTATGGTAAAGTCAAACAGAATATATTATACGTAGAAACTTGAAAAGGTAAAATTTACTTGAATCAACTTTGTGCAAGAACAATACACGAATAGGGAATGCGATTACAATAAAAAATTAAAGCATTATAATAAAATCCTACTACTTACCTTTTAACAGTTTACACGTTTACACAAAACCATTACAAAACCAAAACCTTTGTTTTGTCTTAGACCAAACTCAATACATAACCTTTTCAGCAGATTTACCGCGCCGCGATTCGCGCGACTACGCTACTTAAGTATAATACCGGCTACTCGCCGCCAGAGGGACTCGCAATTTCTATGACAGTCTGTAACTAATGACTTCCATTTTTATAACAGTTGATAATTTTGACCTGTCATAAAATGCAACATTAATTATTTAAACATTAATATTTATTCAAAGTAAAAAATTATAACTCTGAACTTTTAGAAGTTTATAATATTTAGATTTCGCTTATTCTCGTTACAGAATAATTTGATATAAATGATTGCTTAATTTTTATGACTGTTGATAATTTTTCACCTATCATAAAATTGCAATCTCAATTATTTGAACATGAGTATTTTTTAAAGTTTAGAATGTTTGACTTTCAACTATTGTAATTTCGTAATTTTGGGATTCTTCTTCTTGTGTTGCTGTAACAGTTAGAAATAAATGACTGTTCAATTTTTATGACAGTTGAAAACTTTTGACCTGTCGTTTTTAGAACATAGAAACTTGTATCATTTGGATTTATAGACCTCGATTATTTCTAACCTGTTATATAAAAATACTTAAATTTTTTAACACTTGTTCTGTGAATGATTAAAAATCTCAACTATTTATATATGAATTTTTTTAATGTTTAAAACCTTTGATTTTCAATTTTTTATCGCAATTATGGGATTGTATTTGTATAACAGTTTGTAATAAATGACCGTTTAATTTTTATGACATTAGAAAATTTTTGACTTGTCATTTTTTGGAACATTAAAACTTGTAACATTTGATTTGATAACTCCAGATTATTTCTAACCTGTTATATAAAAATATTTTAAAATTTTCAATACTTTTTTCGTAAATGATTAAAAGTTTACAACTCTTTAACTTTTCAAAAATCATAATTTTCGACATTGCAATCAATGATGGAATAATATTAACACCATAAACAAAATGCGACTGTAAAAATATTGAATTTACGTTTTAAGTTCTGTAAAAATTTTACATACAATATTATTTAAAACTCATAAAATGACACATCACAGAAACTCTCTACGTTTAATTATTTTTGAAATAGTTTCAATTTGTTACATCGACTTTTTTTAATTTAATTTTTAAAGTTAACAGTATTATAAGAATCGTTCTTGAATGTAAAATTGTCATGAATTGAATTTGTATTCGAATAATTGTATTTGAGTTTATTATTTTGAATATTTTATTTTTGAACTATAATATTTTAGTACCTGTTATGTTGACACTCTAGTAAATTTGTTTGTTATTTATTATGCATGAATAAAAATATCATTTGATAGTTATACCAATTTTGTCCAAAACGGCGTTCCATATTATATACGCCGGAAACTATTGTGTTAATGAAAATTTTGAAAAGTTTTTAATTTTGATAAATCCCTTGGAAATGTTCGAAAAGGTGAAAAACCAAATTTAAGGAAGATAATCGTAATTCTAGAACTTATTTGTCCATCTGTTCCTTCCATAACTGCAAAAGACTTCAATTTGAAATTTGGTAGATTTATTAAGCTCCGCCATCCAACAACCCCATATAGATTTCTTTCCAGGAAAACGTTTTAAGATTTTATAATATCGATTGATTTATTGTTTAAATACGCCAATGAGTTTCGAGTATTTACAGATGTCGAAATCGTTGCTTACCGTTACAGTGCTCTTCAATTTTAGAATACATTCACCAAAAGAAATGACAAATTACGCGTTTTGGATTTCATTTCAAAATAAGCTAACAGAACTCTTTCTGTGAAGCTGTTTAGGCCCTTTTCGTACGTTATTTGTACAACAACTGTTAAAAGCTATACCTACTACTAGATAAGTAATCTTAAATGTGTAAAAAAGTGAAAACAAAGTATCACTTTTATTATGATTTATTGTATAAAAACTGTAACTTTTATACAGTATGCAAAAATAAATTTTAATTAAATAAAATTATGCTTAGCTGTATTGTCATGTATAAAAAATGTTATTTTAACGTTCATTTCTATATAAAATTTAAAAGGATGTAAATTAGTACAGTCATGCTGCCCTGATATACAGATTGTTCAAAATTCGTGTATGATTTTCAAATAAAAAAAATCAATTAATTTTTTCAAATAGAACACCTATGTTTCATTACATTATGTAATGAAAAGTAAGGCATTCTATTTTAAAAAATCAATTTTTTAACCCTTCATCATTCGAAAAATCGTACACGAATTCGAACACTCTGTATAGTAGACAGTATGACTGTTGTAATTTATGTCTAAGGAATCTTTGCTCAAAATAAATCACGCATCTAATTTGTTTGAGTTTTCGAACGGCTTCAAGTAACATTATTGTATGAAAAGTGTAGTTCATATGTCAATTTTTTTTTTTCAATAAAACATAAATAATTCGAAAATGGCTAGTGATAGGTATAACAAATAATACATATAGTCAACTTAAAATTGAACGCAGAATTTGAAAATA
Organism: Abscondita cerata; assembly: GCA_030710515.1. NCBI lineage: Eukaryota > Metazoa > Arthropoda > Insecta > Coleoptera > Lampyridae > Abscondita > Abscondita cerata. The sequence goes on along the minus strand of JALBCR010002402.1, from coordinate 6,167 downwards.
TAAAAATATTTAGGATGTCTTATTTCAAAAAGTAAGTTAGTGGTTACTTCCGGTACAGCATTTTTTCAGTTAAATCCTATACCGAAACCTAGTGAATTTTTAGAATTGAATTCGGATACTACTCCATAAACTCCTAATGGAATCTCGTCATAATACACCCTGTAATAGGTAATTATAAAACAGTCATCATAAAAAATTATTCTGAAATTAATTAAAATTATTTAGTATTAGCACAGATAAATATATCTTTTAGCTGTGGTATTAGTTCTTCTATTGGTAAGCACTTAGGTATCATTTAACAATCAATTCTTAGAACATAAAGAATTAATTCATACAATTTAATTACAATTATTCAAACAAGTTTAAATCTTATATATTTAAGAATTTGTTTATATTAGAACAGCTAACCCTGATTTGTTATTAAGACATCAAACTGACTTCATGAGGCTTATATTAAATTCTTCCTAAGTTTATACCAATAATAAATTAATTGATTTATTAAAAATTTTTCTTTTGTGAAATTATTTATATCAAAATTATTATCGTTTGCCTTATTTATGTGTTTAAATCTCTAATTTCAAATTTATTATTGTTTTCATGTCAATAAGCATTTCTTATTATTATGTATTAAACTAATATTATATAGTTTTAATTAATTTTAGAATAATTGTCATGATCACTTTATTATTATAGTACAAAAAGTATTGGTCGAGATTTTAAGTTGTACTAATGCTTTTATAAACAATGGTTGTACTGTGTTTAGATTCGAAACACCTGCAAAAGAATTGCGATAAGAAATAAGAGTCGCGTAACTGGAAATATCCCCGAAGGTTGATTTAAAATTTAGTGGGCGATTTACTCGCCGTTACATATGTAATCTATAAATACAAAAGTAAATGTAAAATTGTATTAAATTATTGATTAAAAAAAATCATAAAAACTATGTAAATTTTCCATGAACGAAAACAACAGCAAACATTTGAAGAAACTTCAATCAATGCTGTATAATTCATGATAAATAAATATACCTGTGTTTATTTGTGCTTTCATAAATAATATAACATTGCTTTTACAACAGTACCCTCTCTAATACAGTAGTGTCAAAGTATGATGCACTAACTTCTGTGTGTTTTTACTATTCATAATTATTTTACCTACAGCGGTATCTGTTATCAATACTTGACACACTACATATTTTAAAGGAAACGTTAATTTGTGTATCTGTGCTAACTGCCAATATGTCCAATTGCATGGACTATCTGTAAGATATATTTATCTGTGATATAACTAACTATTACAGAACACAATTAAATTAATATTGTAAAAATGTAAAAACGAAGGTGTCCAGATGATACAGGTAAGTTAGCTCCAAAATTTTTTTACAAAATATATACTCTATAAGTTTCTTTAGAGATGGAGGTAGAATGTATAAATGTTGTTAAAAATTTTTTTTAATAAATTGGCATTATCATCTTTTGATGAATTTTAATTTTATGTTGACTACCAACTTGTTTTTGTAAACAGTCTTGATCAAGAACACATAACGGTGAGCGAAACGTCGGCGATTACAACTTACTAAGTTGTTTATACATCCCACCTCCACCTAGAAGGATTCTTATAAAGTGTATATATTATAAATTAATACTTAATTGAAATGCATGTCTTGCGACATCTCGTTATATAAAGAACAAGTACAAATAGTATAAACTAAGTAATGCAAACTTTAAATTAATAATGTTGCAGGTTTTAAAATCTATCCAATCTTTGTTTTACTTTCATGGAATAGGGCAAATAACTACTAATCTGGATATTTTCGTATTACGATATTTATGACCTTATTTCTTGTAAAAACATAAAACAAACTTAGTAAAATTTAGTTTACAAAGAATAGACAAAATTTTAAAAACATAAACTATAAATAATTAATTACATAATTACTATTTCAAAACTTTATACTGATTAAAGTTCTGTGATAATTATATTACTAAACTAATAAAGCAATAAAAACATACAGAAGAAGGAAAAACCTACAGTGAATTGTTAAAATAAAAGATTATTTGTAAGAATTCTTCTAAATTGAAGTAAGAATATTTTATGTTAAAAACAAATAACAAATTTTTTTTCTATTTTCAAATTCAGCACAAATAAGAACAAGATTTATAAAATTTGTATGTTATCTTATTCTAATCATTGTAATAAAGCTTATAAGAACGTGATATTTAAAAATTATTGCCCACATTAAAAAACTTGAAATTCAATTGATTTACATACTAAGTGACATAGAAAGAAGAACACCCAGTAAAAATGAATATTTTGTAAATTTTTTTTTTGATAATATATTTGTTTATATTAAGATAAAAAACGATCAGTTTTTCAACCATATTGCCCTAGCGGTTGTTTTGTTAACCTCATTCAAAAACACTTACGATTAAGTAGCACTAAAACAATGAATTAAGCATTTGTAAGTACAGTTGTCATTTAAGTGATTTAAATTGTATTTCAAAGAGCTTCTTTAATTCCCCCCCCCCCCCCCCCCCTCCAACCCCCCCTCCTCCCCCCCCCCCCTCCCCCCCCCACCCCCCTCCTCCCTTCCCCCCCCCCCCCCTTCCCCCCTAGATTCCCAAAGTGGTCCAGGTGGACCCCAGGGGTCCACAGGAGCCCGATAGGGTCTACGCTTGCGTGGAAAAAATGGGGGTCCACAACTCGTTAACGGGGGTCTATAAAATGTATTAGGTGACCCGACTTGACTTCTCCTATGAATAAGGAGACAATAATATATATAGGCAGACAATATTATAAGAAGCTTGACTTCTCCTATGAATATAGGAAGACAATATTATAAGAAGCTCAGCAATTGTTTTTGTAAGAACTTGCATATTCCATATTCAGAAAGAGCGTGTCAAGACTCGCCGATGCCGCGCCGCCCGCCCGCCTAGTTAAAGTCGTGTCTGAACTTGCATGAACTTGTTGGATTTTTCTTTAATATAAATACGAATGCGAATGATAAACATTACTCAGTTGTTTCCGGAATTTCAAAAAGAAAGTGTACCTATATAAGTGTTCACCAGTGACGGAAGTAGTTTTCAGACTTTTGAAAATTAAAGTGAATTGATATTATTGTTTGCCAGTGTTGGAAAAGTAAGTACCTACCTATCTATTTGTTAGCAACTTGTATCTTAAAAAGCCACTTCTATTATGTTTGTTAAATCATTTTAAGATTACTTAACAAACATTTTTTCATATTTACAGGTAAGTAATTGATACGAAACATGGCTGAATCTAAGAAGAAGTGTCGACAGTACAGTGTTGAATATTTGAAATTTGGTTTTCTTCCATCAAATACAGACAAGCGATTGCCCATGTGTCTTTTATGCAACAAAGTCTTGAGCAATGACTCTATGAAACCATCGAAGCTGGAAGATCATCTAAGAAGGTGTCATCCTGACAAAATAGGTAAGGATTTGAAATATTTCCAAACATTGAAGGAAAAGTATGAAAAGAGACCCACCGTGCATAGTATGTTCGCTTCAACGTCTGAAAGCAACGACGATGGCTTGCGGGCATCTTACAATATCTCATTACTTATAGCAAAATCTGGGAAACCGCATACCATTGGAGAGGAGTTAATTTTGCCTGCTGTTGAAGAGGTCTTAAAAACTGTCCTGCACAAATCTTCATTTGACATACTTAAAAGAATTCCTTTGAGTAACAACACTGTACAAAGACGTATTGATGAAATGAGCTCTGATGTTGAAAGTTTCTTGTGTAATTATCTGCAAACAACTCATTTTTCTATTCAACTGGACGAGTCAACTTTACCTGGCAATGAAGCATTATTATTGGCATATGTTCGATTTATCAAAGGCGAACAAATGTTTGAAGAGTTACTATTCGCGAAAACTTTGAAGACTGACACTAAAGGTGAATCAATTTTTAATGTTCTGAATGATTTTTTTACGGAAAAATCAATTGCATTCACAAACATTATTTCGGTGGCAACAGATGGAGCTCCTGCCATGGTCGGGCGATATCGTGGGTTTATAAGTCATCTTAAAAGGATTATACCAGAGGTAATTGCAATTCACTGTGTCATCCACCGACAACATCTAGTAGCGAAAAATTGAGTGATAGATTGCACCAAGCGCTTCAATTTGTGATTAATGCAGTTAACAAAATAAGAAGCAATGCATTAAATACGCGCTTATTTGCACAGTTGTGCGAAGAAAATGATGAGGACTTCCAACGATTGCTGCTACATACCGAAGTACGCTGGTTGTCGAAAGGTGCATGTCTATCAAGATTCTATTTGCTTTTCGACTCTGTTTTAGAGTTTCTGAACACTAAAGATCCTGTTTTAAAAGAAAACCTCATGAATTTCAAAGCAGACATTGCGTATTTGACAGATTTGTTCAAAAATTCAATGACCTCAACCTACAGTTACAAGGGGACAGCCTCAATTTGATAAAAACAAAGAGTGAAATTTCAGCTTTTCTTGGTAAACTGAAACTTATGAAGCAAAATATTGGTCACGTGAATTTTCCCAGTTTCCAAATTTATCGCAGGTAGAATGCCTCGACGAAGATATTCAGACGTATGTTCAACATTTGATTGCCCTGTATGATGATTTTTAAAATCAGATTTGAAGACATTCTGTCGATGGATATACCACCATGGATAATAAATCCATATGATGAAACTGAAGTGGAAAATGTGGTACTGCAAGAAGAGCTACTCGAGCTTAGCACTAATGAGGAGCTCAAAGTAGCATTCAAAGAGGGTATCAATCATTTTGGCTGCAGGCACAAATACCTGAAAATTCCAGGACTGTGGGGAATTGTGCAAAAATTTCTCATAGCGTTTCCTTCGTCATATCTTGTCGAACGCAGTTTTAGTGCCGTAACAAACTTGTTGACAAAAACGGAGCAGATTAAATATTACAGAGCGAGGAGATTTACGGTTATACTTAACTAAACTCAAGCCAAATATTGATAATTTGCTGTCAATTCACCAGTACATCCCTCCCATTAAAATTATAACTTTTATCTCAGATTACAATGGTAATCTGAGATAAAGATAACATCAAACTAATAATGATTATTATTTTAAAAACAGTCGCAATATAATCAAAGTTTTGATTATATTGCGACTGTTTATAAATAATAATCGTGTAGATGATGATAATTCTGATTCTACTAAGACTGTTATAACAACATAATTAAAATGTAGTAATTTTTGTGTTTGAATAAATAGCTACAAAACAAGAAAATATTTATTTTTACTTTTACCACTCCGAGTGGGAGATTATTGGTTTCTTGTACTGTGAGTCAATCTTAGAATACAAAAGTAAAGTAGGAATCCACTGTTGGATGAAGACGCTTTTAGACTGGCTTTGAAACTTAGCTTGAATGACAATACTCACAGCATAATCAAAACAATATAAATTCTCACCTTTTTTCGAAAACTTTCAACTCATAGTTGATTGAAAATAGCCACAACACAGATTTACATAGACATATACTTTTTCGGGTTTTGGAAGTAAGTTAGTAAATGTAATAGCTGCAGGGGTCCACCAGATCCAGCAAAATGTTTAAAGAGGTCTATGAGACCGGGCGTTTAATACAGTATGAGAACCTCTCATCGGGGCTTTGGCATTTACTACCCTTGAACTCTTTAGAAATTGTAAATGAACCACCAAGGAATATTCTCAAATGATACGTCACAAATTTTTTCTATGACTAATGTTGACAAAAACAGTTTTTCTCTTCTTTTAATTTGTTTTGATAGACAGCAACAATTTTAATTTATCATTTTTGGAAAAAAAGTGTTATCGCCCATAATGTTATATTATAGGGCTTTTTTTAAATGCTCTACAGTGCGTCAAGTTGGAAGGTTAAAAAATGATGCAATTTACTTATACCAATTTAAAAAAAGGTAAATGATACAAAATACTAAGTTCAGATGTTCAAAATTTAATGCATTTATTGTTAATATATTCTACAGTAGTTAATTATGCTCTACTCATATAATTTCTACAGTTTTAAACACTTGCCAGATACCACTTCCTTTTTGTTATAAATGTAGTCAGAGTTCGTGAAAACATAAAAGTTCAGACACAAATCCCACTAAATTATTGTGAAATTGGTATGGCCACATTTTTAATGAACTAA